>VYZQ01007844.1:86324-109093 GCA_013400655.1 Mystacornis crossleyi
GTACAAGCATTTATCTAGTACTGTCTCTGTAAAGAGTCTTCTGTAACCAGGGATGTGGGATCTGTCTTACTGGCTGTCAATATCCCGCCCACTATTCCCCCACTGCCTTGGGATTATGCCTCTTGTAGCTGAAGAAGGACTTGGTTTTGGCAAAAATATTTTCTTCCTCGTGCTTCAATTCTGTTCTGCAAGTCTTATTTTTCATGTAATGCCTAGTGGGCCCTGGCCCTGTATTCCACTATAATGCCAAAATCATGGATGCAGGTAACCAGTTACAAAGAGGTGGGTATTATGGGGCAATCTCCTCCTGACACCAGCTGAATTTATTCTTCTGACCTGGAATAAGGAGATAAACTTTTTATCTCTTGTAAATCCAAACATTTCATCATCATTTTGTCTATCAGTGGTAAATTAGGCTGCAGAATATCTCTGTCTTCATTTCTGAAGTGCTACTGCATAATACAGACCAAGGTATCAAATGGAAGTGTGTTTCTGAGCTGAACTGTTTACAAAGCACACACTCAACTTTCTGAGGAAGGAGCTGGCTGGTAGTTGGTAACTGGCCCAGTAAAGCCCTCAACTCTGCAACTGTTCCAGGGCACAGTGTTGGTGCTCAGAGTGCGAGAGGACAGTCTGCAATAGCGCTGTCTTCAAAGGAGTTACGGGAAGCAGGTGACTTCATGGAGCTAGTTCAGGCTCAAGATACCATTTACACAGAGACTCCAAAAGTTTCTACAGATCACACACACAAAGTTACCTGCAGGAATATTTGTTTTCTTCTCATTTTTCCAAGCCACATGGAGCAGAGAGATGTGTAGTGCCAGGGGTTCTGCACACTGCCAAGTGCTCCAAGGACTCCACTTGCTGAATCTAAAGGAGAGAGTGGTTTCTGGAATCTTTCTGATACTGGGACAGCTGGGGACTTTTTCCTGGAATAAGGATAGTTTTTTCCCCATGCCAAAGGAAGCCTGAGAAGCGCTGTGTGTCTGAGAACTGCAAGCACAGCTGGGCTGTCATGAACCTTTGGCTCTGTGACAAACTCGTGTTGGGGTTATGAGTTACTTGTGACTGGACAAGCCACAGAGGCGGCTGTCCCTGAGCCACATGCAAGGAAACCAGGGCTCTTTAGCAGACCACTAAGGATGATGGCTGCTCAATTGTCAGAATCCTGTTTCTGTTTTGGGAAAAATATATCAAAACCAAAATGTTTCTGTGAATCGCTTGGGTTTGATACTTTTTTATATCCCATGAAAAAATGTTTTGTAAGAAAATTCCTAGTTAATTCTACTACACAGAGACAATTAGAATATAAGTAATTTTCTTTCTTTGTTCCCATATTGTTTTTCATTTTTCAAAGATGCTCTGTTTTTAAAATTAGAAATTAATCAAGCCACTGGCAACATGGGCTTTTCTTCACATCAAGTAACTATTATGGGACTTGGTAAGAAGTCAGTTTTTTCTGCCTGGTGAAGTTCATCTATAGTGGCCAAGAGAATCCTACTTAAATCCAGAGAAAGAAAACAAACTTTTTTGTTCTGTAGAGGATGTCAGAAACCTCTGCCTTAAATATAGAACCAAATTCAAATTCTCCTTGGCAAAAAAACCAACAGTGCTGATCAACATAAATACAAGAAAGTGAAGTCAGCCTGCCCCACAGTTTCTGAGGCTTGTGCTCTGGCAGAGCTCTAACTCAGAGACTAGATCATTCAAAAAAGTGATAAAACATGGATGTAGACCTGCAGAGAGGTGTGTAGCTCCCTTTCACAGCTTTAATGAGGCTTTGTCCAGAGCAAAACAATAGGGTCCCAATGCATTTAAAGTATTTTGTAAACTTGTCTTGAAAGAAGCATCTTGAGAGTCATGAGTTATGCAGACATTTCATCTCTTCATATATAATTGCCAGTTAATAAAAATGTTAAAATGGAATAAATAACCTTACTGATTAATGCTCCCAGCAGCAGTGAGGCAGAAAATGTTAAGGTTGCAACACTGTGTTAGCATGCAAGAAAGGAAAGTGGTAATGACAAACTTTAACGATATGCTTCATGTTAGATGTAAATGTAATTGGTTGTCACTACTTCATTAATTAGGAGATGATCAAAAGACCTATAGAGAGAGAGAAGCAAAAGCCTCAATTACATCAAAGACAACTTTTAAGTACTTGGAATAACAGCATTATCAAAAGAATGACAAATACTTTTGAAGCATATGACTACTGATTTTATAGGCACGTACTGTCTTTAGCACTTGCCCTTTCAGAGGAAATCCAAAAAAGTAAATCTGTGCAAGATACCACAAAACTAAGCAACGTAGAAGAAAAAGGTACTCAGCAGAGTAGATGCACAATCAAACACTGGATCAGACTAAGAAATAACATGAACAGGTTAGGTTGTGTTTTCTAAAATCATTAATTCAGTTTTGTGTCAAATAGAGGCAATAGCAGCAGGGTTTTTAATTTCAGAAATTATTTTAATTTCCGAAATTTTGGTTTATTTCTAAAATCGAGAATGTCGTGTTTGCCATTAGTTTGTTCAGAGAAATATATCCCTCTCAGAGCCTTCCTAGGTCTTGCTTTTTGTTTCAGGACTCAGTAAAGCTGTGGTGTCTGAAGTCAGGAGAAGTTCAGCAGACACTGCTGAATGGTTTTTCCACCTTACATGAATTTCCTCCCAACAACCACAGACTTTGCACCCCATCTTCCTTTTTCCCCCTTCTTCATTTACTTGTTCTGTTTATCCTAACCACTCCCTTGCCCTTGATGACAACAAAGGCATGTCTGAGAGTTTTAGGCTGCATTGGACTGGATCTTGGCTTCTCCGAAGTGTGCTTTTCTCGGATGAGGTCTGAAGAAGCTCCCTCAGGATTTTACCTGAGCCAGCTGTTGTGAAGAAAGATGGGCTTGCCAGTTTTATCTCTTGGAGAGATGTCCCTTGAATGGGCTATGGTAGGCTTGTCTCGGCTGCCCCCTGGAGAAATGCCGCTTGGAGGGAATGAGATCCTGCGGAAGACGATAGGCTCGGCATATCTCTGCCTCGCAGAAATGCTCGTTGGATGGGCTATGACAAGCTCACCTCAATTGTCCCTGGGAAGGAAAGAGCAGTCTTCTAAGGTTAGGGTGAGATCCCACCATGCTTTGGCACACATGTAAATCCTTTGTAACCCATTGGTCCCACCCTTTGGGACCACCCCCGCCTTCCCCCATAAAGATACGGCTTCTGCCCGGTTCAAGAAGGGAGCTGCTGTTCTTGGCCCCCTTTGCAGAGTGCTGGACAATAAAGGCTNACGGCACCTGGGTCAGACCACCAGACCCCAATGACCGCCACAACAAGCTGTCTTGTGGGATAAGCTAGGGGCCTGACAGGAGCGGCTTTTCCAGAAGCAGATTCAAGTGAACAACCTAATAACCCTGAAGTGTCAAAACTACTTGCTTTCTTCCTTGGGGCAAGTAAAACATACAAACAGGTCTCTGCAAAAATTAATTTTAATTTTTCCTTCTGCAATTACACACAAAACATAAATGTAGTCAAAATTTCTTTTTTGCCTTCTTTTCTCCATTAATTTATTCACAGGACAATGAAGAATAGTTAATTTTCTTCATGCTGGCATTTCTTACAGCAAGATGAAACAAGAGGAAGTGAAGCATTCTGTAAAACCTCAATCTCAGGAGAAAAAAGTAGCTGTTTTTTAGCTTTATTAGATTCAGGTCTCGAGTGTCCATTTAATTTTACATTTAAGATTTTCAAAGTATTGTGACAAAAATATGCGGGCTTGAAGTTCAGATGTGTGGAGTAAAGGAATAAATCCAGTATGTGCTCTTGAGTAAATCCTCCTACTGTTGATCTGAGGACTGCAGAATCTGCCAAACCTTCTCACAGCAGCACCATGGGAACCTCTGGGACCATCACAGGGTTCAGTGATCACTGTCAAAACATTCACAAGTTAGCAATTAAAACAACAACCCTGCAGTGTTTTTGAGATAATGATCTCCTTTGTACCTTTCTGTACTGCAACTGATACCAGTTTAATTTCATTAAATTAAGACCATTTTGTTGGAAAAACCATCGTTGTCCCCTTTGCCATAACATAATGAACCACGGCGATAACAGTTCCTTGGTCTTTAGTCAAACTCTATGCCTGAAGTGTGAAGCCTAAACTGGGAGCCTTTCTGCCCTTATGTCACAAGGTGCTGCACTGCCAAGGGCTGCCTGGCCGTCTCACCAGGAGCCAAAGTGCCAGAGCCACCATGCCTGCAGACTCTGCTGCTCTGCAGGTGCAGGGCTGTGATATTGGCTTAGTCTTGGGCAGAAACTACTTTTTTCAGTGCATCAGCACTTAGAAATGAATATTTCTAAATTTGCGGTTTACTTCCGTGCTGAAGTTACAGAGAAGGGCTGCCCAGGCTGTTGTGACACCTTTGTGTGTATTTGACACATGCCATGCTGTAAAAGACCTGTATTCATTTACACAACTACACAAAAAAGTGAAATAATACATAGAAATTAACCAAACGTGCAAATTTTCCCTCAAATTTATCAGTATTTTATATGGCATATTCCTGTTTTCAGATAGGATATTTTCATGTAGAAACCATATATATCATGTAGCTGACTTCTGTGTTTGTTGGGCAGTCGAATGCAGGAGTAATATCCCTGTACTGAACATCAAAACATGTGTACTTGATCAAAGTCATAGGGACACCAGTGATGACTGTCAAGTCCATGTAGAGGAATTGAGTTCAGGGGTGATTTTGGTTCTATCTGTACCTGATGCACTCACACATCTGGTAATAACCTCAAGAAAGAAAGCAGGGTTATAACTTAGGTTTCAACTGGACTGTGAATGTGTTAATGTCCTAAATGTCCTGTTGTTTGTGAGGATCTACTGAAACTTGATTAGGATTGTATCCGTTTGATCAGATTTCTTTTTACATTTAATTTTTACTTGAACTGAGTTTCCTTTAATTTATTCCTTTCATTCCTTCAGCCAACCCACTCTACAGAAACTGTTAAGTATCTTCTGATCCCCTTCATTTCACAGAAGTCAGCACATGCTGTGTCTTATGAAGTTACATTGCTTAATGTTGGGCAATGTGAATATGCTGATCTCTGTCAAACAATATACAGAAGTTTTATCAGACTGCTCTTATTTTAGAATGACATGAATTAGCATCTCTGTCTGTCACCCAGACTCGTATTGTCAGAAAATGTGTAGGATCATAATTATCTTGGAGATTTCTAGCCCCTTTTCAGATTTGACAGAGACTGATCAACAACTCCAAAAATTACTGAAGCAGAGTATGACTGACAGATAATCAGAGAGATGGGGGCAAGTGGGTACCTAAGCTCCATTTTATTGCAAAGCTCAATTAATACTACAGATATGTCTTTTTTTTTTTTTTTTTTGTGCCATCAGTACTGGATTTTCCTATGCCAAACTTTTCTTTTGATTTCCGAAAGCTTTGAGCTTCACAACATATTTGTGGGTGTAATTACTTGGTTCTAATACCAAGCTAGGCATGAAAAGAATAGTTTTGCATTCACATGTAGTATGTAAATGTACACACATATGTTCAACAGAATTATAGAGGGCTTCTCATGACAGAATTAGGCAGAGAAGCCATGATCTTTGCCTAAAAATGTTTTTGCTTTGTAAATAATAATCTAAATGTACTAGAATATAAAGGATAAGAAGAAAGGATATAGACTGGAGATTCACACATATTTGGATTAAAACTTGAGTAATTTCTGGAAGTGAAAATGGGTAAGAAAAAACTGAAATCTTTTATGAAAATGAGCGAGATGAAACTTTACTTTCATTTTTAGAAACTAGTATATGGCATCCTTATTGTTACCTTCATAGTTTTTTCTGCTGAAATATTCCATTTCTCCTCATTGTTATGGAACTATGAAAAAACTTGCTGTGTAAAAATGGAACAGCTGTGTTTCTCTCCCCCATAAAGTCCAGAATCATCTTTCACTCTTACACATTGCTCATGACCACATTTAATTAAAATCAACAGCACGATGGATCTTCCTCAGCAGTTCTAAGAAAAGAGTTACTGGAGAAAGCAGCCTTTGAGTCAGTTGAGGGAAATTCTGTGGGGGAGATTTTCACTCTTCCATCCCCCAGTATAAACCTGGGGCTCATAAATTATCAGAGCTTTCAGTACCCAGTAGGGAAAATCCAGGACAAATAATAAACCCTGAAATGTAAAGAACGGAAAAAATATACCAATTCACCAAGATATTTATAGTTTTAAAGATATGGAATCACTATTTAGAACCAACATAAAATACCAGCTAGAAAGAACAGTATCATAGGCACAGGCAAGAAAGCCTGCTGTCCTTGTAATTTTGTCAGTTGCTAGGAAAAGATCTCTGCTAATGCAGTGCTAATAATACGAGTGTATGAAGCTGAGTTTGCATCTCTCATGTTCTTGTTTCCATACTGAAATGCAAATAATCCTAAGACTTCTGTCTTCACTTCAGGAGCCATATTGCAATGAAATTAGTTGCTCTGCCATTAGGGAAAAAATGGTGATTTCACCTTTTACAATGGTAATGTTTTTGCTTAGCACATTGGGATATGGAATTTGCTGTTATGGTTAACGGTGATTTTAGTTCCTTTCTTATAGAGGCAGTGCCACTGATTGTTGCTGTCAGCTGAATGTATTTGAGTCACAAGTCTATTTTCTTAGATTAGAGTCTAATGGTAATTACCTAAGCCTAGAAAGTCCTGAATTTGAGAACTCAGCTGTTGCGGTGTGGTAGATGAGAGGTGCCACAATCTTCCTGAAAGCGTCTCCACAGGGTCTGGAACCGCTCCGGCAAAGCCGCTGCGCTCCAGCTGGCGAGCTCGGCTGCACCGACAGCTCCCGTCCTGCCCCGCTGGTTGAGCCTCCATGGCTGGGGGGCTCCCCGGAGGGAGCAGCTCAAAGGGGTCAGGCTCTCATAGGAGCCAAAGCAGGCAGCATCCATCTCAGCCAGAGAAGCAGCCAGGCGCACTCACACACTCGCCGCGGGCGACAGAAGAGCTGGCAAGGATCTTTGGCATGGTGTTCTGAGGTTTTAATTCAATCACCTCATCATGAAGGGCACCAGAAGCCAAAGACAAGATGGGGGAAGGGTTTGTCGTTTATATAAGGGGTCCGCAGGGGGAGCAGAGCGTTGAGACCGACGGTGTCAGGGTGCAGGGCGGGACAGAGACGGGACCAGGGCAAGGGAACCAGTAGGGATACTGCGGGGGAGGGAGTAAGGTACGAGGGCTAACGGGGAAGCAGGGAAGGGAGAACATTCTAGGGTACAGACATAAAAGGGATAAAGGGGCAGGGAGAACAGCAGATCAATCAAAGGAACAGAACTGGGAGCGTACTGTGTCTTAGGAGAAGCCTGTCTCTCAAGCCTGGGGGAGAACTCCCCACCACAGCCCCCAGTGGGCTGGGTGACCCCAACACCCAGCAACACTTTTATTTCTTTCTAGTCAGTTTATATTAGGGAAGGAGAAAAGGAAATATCTCAGTTTCTTGCCTACACGAGTTTGGATAATGTATTTTTTCTTTATTCCAAACTCTGTATTACTGGATGTATTCCTCGAGAAGTGATGCCTTGTTCTTAAAAATAAACATATATCTGGAAGGTAAGGAACGTCTTTAAGGAATGGGTAATTTAGTATTTTTATGCTGATGCATCCAGTTATGTTAGTTGTGGTGATTTGTATTTAGTCCTGAAATATCTTAAGATTGGCTTAGTGCTTTGGAACAGGAAACATGCCAAGAAATCAGCAAGCTACACTTGCCAGATACTGCTCAAAGATGTGACTTGATTGAGGTCTTTACGATACAGGAGACAGTGTCATCTTGCAAAGATGCCTCCTTCAACAAGGTATTTTAAGTAGAAAATCAGAATAAAATTTCCCTTTTGGACTATATGGACTTGATTATCTCAGTGGAAGAGGCCAGACCCTAAAATTAATTCCCACAATTAGGCAGAGGTGTCAGCCAAGATGTTGTTGTCAATTTGTTACAGATGGTCTTGAACATTAAAATTTGAGTGGACTATGCTCTCATCTGAGTTTCAGTCATCTTAGAGTTCCCATTTATATAAGTCAGGGATGATTTGCCAGCTACTGAAAATTAGTGTTTAGTTATCTCTGAAGTGATGTTTTCCTGCAGATCTTCCTGTATTTCCAAATTTGATCTCATACCACAGTGATATTTGGGGCATCCCCTTTTCAGAGTGAAAGCAATGAGTGCCTTGGCAGACAGGAAGCTGGGGATATGGGTAGGACTGCAGGACTTCCCCACACCTTTTATATGCTGTGGGACCTTTACACCCCACCTCCACAGCACCCATGCATGAATAGAAGAAACACTGGCTTAATGTCTCAGCATGAGGAGAAGCACTTATTGCCTTCTGGCCTTACAGAAATGTAGCAGGAGTAAAATGCTTGTATGATTTTAAGGAAAAATAAATGAGAGATACATAAGATAGTACACATATGTATGTGTATGTAGTGTTTATGATGTTTTTGTGAGGGGTGAACACGTAGGTGTTACACACACATTCTTCATGTTTTGCAACATGCATAAATGCTGCTGATTTGAGCCCCCGGCCTTTACCGCAGTAGGATTAATGGTCTGCTGGTGTTCCCTTCCCTGCTTTCTTAAGAAGCTCTCTAACCAGATAGACATCATTTGTAATGCTCTGCCAAGGTAAAAAGAGATCAGGAGAAAAGTGCCCATCCTCATGAGGTTGTCATCCCACATCTTCCCATGCAAGTATGAAGCATTTTGTTTCACAATATGCCCTTAAACAACAGGTAGGAAGCCAAATAGGAGCATTCAAAGGTTTGCTCTTTACCTGTTGTGATGGCTTTGCTGCTTGCTCTATAGGGATTAACCACTTATTCACTTGGAAACTAAAGATAGTAGAAAGACAAAAAGAGTATGAAGTTATCCACTGAAAATGAGCAGGTACAAGTTTAGAAGCACACGAGAAAATTAGGGAGAAACTACTTTGTGATTGTTCTGGAGGACGAAGCATGGAGTTTGACTTAAATTCTCAGGGAACAGCTGGGCATAGTTTGCTGAAGAAATCATTCACTAGTTAAGAGAAATACATATGCTAATGCACTAGAATACTTTTTTATTATAGTTTCTACTGCTTCTTCCATATATATTTTCCTTTTTTCCCCCACAGTCTGATGATTTTTGTTTCTTCAGGGAGACTCTTTACTGAACTATTTCCTTGGCAAAATTCAAGGTCCAGTTGTGGTCTCCCTGCCCAAGGACAGAATCAGAAGGAAAGCCAGTTCATGTATGCAGTTTTAGACAGAATCAGATCCAAATTCTGTGTTGAAACTGTCTTGAAAGCTGCAACTGATATGTGAGACCATGGGTTGACAGTGCTTTTCTACAAGGGGAAAGTCAAGGGCAGATAGTAGAAGTTATTTGTATATGAAAAAAGGTTATAAGTATCTCTGAGATGAGGACTTGTAGCACTGCAAAATCCTGCCTTAAATAATGGGAATGCTTTCACACTTGCCTTAGTAACATCAAAATTGCAAGTGATAAAATTAACTCAGCCTCTCTATGCTTTGTATTATTGCCATTTTAGCACTTGGTATGCCTTTTAATTTTGCCCATGGCCAGAATATATAATGAAATCAGGAAGGCTACAGTCTAAGTAGACCTTGATAGTCATCGTAGCACGTAAATATGAATGGTCGTTTGAAATTGATGCTTAGAAATAAAGTTGTAATTCAGTCAGTCTTCATCAGAAAAAAAAAATGAAAAAATTCAATTTAATCTATAACACAGGCTACTTGGAGGGATAAAATTACTGCTGTTTACCACTGAAACTCCATATTTTGGAGAGTCACCACAAGCTTTAACAGGGACCTACATACAGACTTTTCTCCTAAGTGCTCATTAGAGCTGCCCTGAGTTAACTCTAATAGATCATTGTTCAGAACACAGACATCAATGGAAATTGAGTTTTAGAGCAAATAACAGTATTAGGCTGCAGACAGCACGAGTTTCCTGACAAATATCTTCATGTGATTGTTTTAGGTATGAATACATCACACATTCCACTAATTCTGAAAGAAATCTGAGGACTCAAAGTGACTTTTACAGACTTTTTAAAATAAACCCACACTTTTCTAAGAAAGTATTTTCTTTAAAATAGAACCCAACAGTTCCCTTCCCTCTCTGAGTCACAAGCACTAAAAACTCTAATGGCATGTCCTCATGATAAATGCTTTAGTGGCAAGGAAAATACAATTGTTTTGTGCGAGTCAGGTCATGTATTTCCACTATACTTCCAGAAACCAGAAAACTCAGTTATTGCTTAGTCAGTTCACTGAGTTTTGTGAAGGTGACAAGGAACTAGAGAAAAGCTGTGCTTGTCCTTGCTCTGCAGATGCCTGCAGTCAGGAGCTCTGCCTCCCTCATTTAGGTGGCGGGGTAGTGCCAGCTCTTGCACTGCCTCTCTAGCACAGAACCTCTCTAGAAAACCCTCAGGTTGATGCCTCTTGAAGCCTCCTAGAAGCTCATTTGGATACCAGAGGGGCTGCACAGGGTTTGGCAGTGAGGCAAACAGATCATTTGCCACCGCGTCTGTCCACGGCCAGGCAGAGGAGAGGCAAATGGTACCAGAGAGTGGGCAATGAGCTGGGGCAGCTCCTCACCTCAACCAGTCCCAGCCAGTCCTTCACACACCTGGCCAAAGTGGAGGAGGCTTTTGGGGTCCTGAAGTGCTTTCTCACGACTTCATCTGGGTAAAGAGAGTTTTTTGACTATTTTTTTTCTATTGTAAACAAAACTTACCAAATAAAGGGAGCTTAAGGGAGAGCTACACCAATTTTCAGCAGGTCGAGATTGTGAATAGATGACAGAGGATTAAAAAAAGGCAAATACTAATTGCATAGTAAGAGTCAGTTATATAACAGCCTGTAAATATTTGATAGCGTAGGAGAAACTGGTGACAATCTGCAGGTATTTGAAAATGGAACCTTATGGGAGGAGCGGATTTACTTAACATGAAAAAAGCATGATTAATAGTAATGGGCTAACATTAAGCAAGAAAAAGTATAAGATAAATATCAGGAAAAAAATTGGAAATTTTCATTAGCTATCAGATCGTGGGTTTGAATCAGCAGTGGTCTACAAATTGCTCACTGTTAAGTGTTCTAGCTACATGGATTGTCTGTTATGTTTAAGCCAATTAAAACTTTTGTGAATATTTTCTTATTACTTCCTTGAAAGATTGTAATTGCCAAGCAGAGTGTGGGATGGACTACAATTGCAGATGCTGAGGGAACTGACATGCTCAGTCATAAGCAGAAGAGGCATCTATGTAACTCCTCTTTTAGTAAGAGGTGGTTCTTGCACAGGAAAAGATTTTTGATTATGTTATGAGTCAATGAGGGATATTTTGCCAGGAGTTATGCAGATCCTACTGCATGATATATTTTAGCCAATTTAATAACTTCAGTGAGTTAGAAATCTTGATATGATAAGAATCCTACTTAAAATTCAGGAATACCATGTAACTTTATTTTAACAGAAAAGCTATGTCCAACATGTAGCTTTCAGAATATTAAATCTTTTCATGTTTTTGCTATGTAAAGAATAATATAAAAAGTAATGTAGCTGAAATACTATGTAGCTTATTACTCAACTAGGCTATTGAAATTATTTGGGGATTTTGGTGTTTTCCCCCAATTTTTTTCAACCTTATGGGATAATATTTATTTTGTTTTATAGACACTGAGTCATTTGTGCAAAGTTTTACATCTGTCATTGACAGCACATTTATATGTCACTGATTTTTCTATCTTGTTGGTGTCTGACTCATCACTGTGTTTCCCCAGTGTAAACAGATTTTTTGTAATGGAGTTACAAAGGCATAAGAAAGAAGAGGCATAACATAGACCGAACCCTTTGGCTAGTGTAAAATTTTCCTCTGTGAACATCCGTGCATGGCGGATGAGAGTATAAACAAATAGAGTTAATTATTTTATAAGCTGTGTAAATAGTTATGCTTTGGGGACTAAAGTCCTCTCTAATTGATATAGACATATTGTCTTGTAAGAAACTGGCAGCTGTCCTTCCCTTTACAAAGACTAGTTACCTGGTTATTTTCAGAGGTGGGAAACACCATGCTGGGCGTGCAAACACCATAATGCCGTATCTTTATTCCCTGGGAAACCAAACAGTAACACAGGAGTGGTGAAGTGAACGTAATTCTAAAAACATGTTTTTGCCTTTATTTTGTGCTATTTACAATCTTTTCCAGCTTGTGACACGAGGCTCCCATGCTGAGCATGTTGCCTTGTGCTGTGTAGCACGAAGAGTGACTGTCAGGGCCTGGGTCTCTTAGAAGTGCAGAAGTACTTAGGTGGTGCTAACATGGGGAACAGCACACAAGGCTGGGGGCAGCCACTGAAACCAGCCAACGAACCTGGGCTGGGCCGCAGGGTTAACATGCTGCCTGGTTAGGGAGGCTGGAAATGTGGGAAAGGCCAGGAAGATGTGAGGCCATTGCTGTTTATGGCCTTTGCAGTACATCCTTTCTGCCCCCACAGGAACAGCATATGGCAGCTTTAGCTGTGGAAGTGTACGTGCAGTCAAATGTAGAATAACTTGTCCATGGGAAGTCAGATAGAGATCAGCCGTGCAGATGCCTAATGCCAATGGGATTAATTTGTTAGGTGTTATGAGTTCCAGAGTGTTTTTGTTGCATTTACTACTTTAATATGCTTTCCTGATAAGCACTTGTTTTATACTCTGGTACATCTGCTTAGCCAAGGAATTAGTGCTATAAGTTGTTAAAATAAAAGGGAGTCAAAGTTTTGCCACTAGCTGATAGACTTCGTTTCTCCTATGACTTAGTGTTAGGCATCTGCCAAATTAGGCAAAATGCTTAATTATCTAATACAACTGCAGCAAGATTCAGTATAATCACAATAGAATATACGTTCTATTTCCATTCCAATGGAATACATAATGGAATAATATTTGAGTTTATGAGTTATGAAAAGTACAAGCAAATACCAGTGTGAAAGCCATCATTTCATTAGCTTCTGCAGTTTTCAAATTGATTCTTTGCTGGGGAGTTCAGCCAAGCCAAGATTTTACTCCAAATGCAGGGGGTTTTGTACACTTCACCCAATGGAATGGGTTTTTTTAGTTACCCCATACAGGTTTAAAATTACTAGGAAATATTTTATAAATTCTGTGCCTCACCTGGTTTGAGAGTAAGTAATGTGGAGGCACTGAATCATTTGTTATGACAGACTCTCTTTAATATCCTTCTTGTTTTTTAATATCACTACTTGTTTTTTTCACTTTGTCTTTTTATTTTTTCTTTAATAGGACACCTGAAATATATTAGAAAGACCAGGTTTCTCTCCCTTAGTCAAGTTTATGCTTTGTCTTTCTTGCTTCAACCTACATACAAAGAGTAGAGAGAGAAGATAAAATTTTTAGAAAAAAGTAATGAAAATAATAGGGTATCATGAGATTTGTTTTCTAAGAAGAGTCTAGAGGTCATTCTAATTTAGGAAAAAGGAGGGGGCTGTGATGCTTTTGTGACTGCATGAGAAATAGAAAAGTGATTTTAGATACAGCCAGTCTAGCAGTTGGGTTTGTATCATTTGATCAGCTTAGACTTTCAGTGTTTCTTTCATTTTAGCTGTTGGAGTTACGGCAGAATTTGTCCATCAACACTGACAGAGATTCATTCATTTAGAATTTATGAAGAAGGGGTTTTTTTCCCTGCTGAGAATTTCATTACTTTCCCATGTCAAGAAGTATTGATAGCAAGAATATTGATATAATTCCAAGTAAACAGCTATTACTTTTCTTAATCTATACAGTTTTGTTGCTTTAAACATAATCTCCTATCTTATATGATGTGTTTCCTTTCAGACATGAACAGTTTTTGCTTTTTTTATTTGTCATGTTTTCCGAACTTCATGTGCTACACAGGGGGAAAAGTGACTCCTTCCATATTTATCTGCATTTTAGGCATCAAACTACACGAGAAGATGCTCTGTGGAAGATATTTGTCTCCAGCTTCTAAAATAGAAGTCTAAATAATTGAAGGAATGTTAGTCTCATGTTTTATTCTAGTCCTTAATTACCACTTCATATGCTGATAAACACATTTTTGTAGCAGACATGGTGATTATTTAATGGAAATATTTTTAAATCATCACTTTTCTGTAGTGTTTGCAGCCAGAATATTATGGCATTGTATATTGCAGCCAGGAATCTGTCCAGATGTTAAAGCAGAATTCACTTGTTTTCACTAATTGCAAACTACCTAAAAAAACCCTCAGAAGACCCACAGATGGCAATTACTGAATGTTTTCTTGTTGTTGTTTTTCTCACTTTCAGTAGTCTATGACTGTGTAATTAACAACGAAGAAGAAAAATAAATGCTTGAGTTTCAATCTATACTGTAGAGAAAAAAGTCATCTCTGAGAGAACCAGTTATAACTATATCAGGATCGGTTTAAACCATTAAAAAAATAACGAGCACAGAAGGTCAGACTTCCATATTACTGAAAGAAAATTTCAGATCCATCCACTACAATTGAAAGTGCAATGAAGAATCATCAGTGGGATTGAATGGCCATCCGTTGGTTTATTCATTTCTCAAAGCAAAGACATGCACTGCAATTTGTCATAGCTTCAAGCCTGCAGTTTCTCACCATAGGAGAAACTAAGCAAATATGCAAGTTTTTGAAAGTGGTGACTATATTTTCAGTCATTCACATTTTGATCAGAAGCTCAAGGGGAAGTCTGTGTCTTTGAGACTCAGCCTTACTGCACACATTACACACTCATTTCTTATCTGCATATGCCATCAACAACTGCTTTTTCTTCTAAAAGAGTTGAAGTTCATGTTTCCTGTCTTCACTTTTTTCAAGGCATAAGCCACACACCATCTGTGCACATTCCTTTGAAAGGCTCTAATTTCTATCTGTCAAGCTAAAACGAAGCATCCCTTCATAGCAGTACAATATTGCTTGTTGACACTCAGTGGGATTCATCCTGGAAGGCAGGAGAAAGTTTTGTCAGAACAGGAGATATTTCAGAGTGTGAAAAGAACTCAAAAGTATCCATCGCCCATGATGAGATACTTAACTTTCTATGAAGAGTAAATGGCAATTTCCTGCCCCTTGTTACTTTAAATTGGCAAGACCAAGCTTGTATTGATGGAACTGTTTACTTGTTCTACAGTGGGAAATGTTAGTAACTACTTCTTAATTCTTGGTGTCAATATTGCATTTTATCCAGTGTGCTAAAACACGGTGCTTCATCTGTGGATGCACATCTGCTGTGAATCTGCTGTGAAGTGAAATCTTGTTCTCTTCTGTGTTTTGTGTACAAAGCTGTAATTCTCCCTCGCACTGTTCCAGTTAGTTTACCTGCACATAAATAGTAGGGAAGAGAATCTTAAAACGTGAGCAATGTGAGATTGTTGATTTCTGGCAAATTATGCCTGTATCAAATGCGAGAAGAAAAAAAAAAAAAACAGGAGCAGGAGACCTGAATGTTGTCTTTAGGTAGAATCACATCTACTTAGAAGCTGTCTCGGGTTTCTATGAGCTGCTAGCAGACTTTTACTGTATCTGTTTAATGATGATGGGAAGTATTTGGAGACCTGAAGACATGACAGTTCCTCACGTAATTTAGTTCAATTTATTGAAGTTTGGCTTGGATAAAATCATCCTTTATTGAAAAAATGGCAATGAAATATAAACTGTCAATGACTATTTACTATGACTTCTTCAGAGAGCTTTCTTCTATACTCTGGGAAATAGAAGAATAAAATAAATTATATGAGAAGTTATTAAAGACCTCCTTGGAAATTTTGGGATAAGTTCTTATTTATCTTTGCAGTCAATTTCTTGCCTTAGAAATAAATAAATAAAGCATGAAACTCAAAGCTGCACATGAATAATGTTTGGCTGAATACAATCCCAGGAGACTTTAGTCTTACTCAGGTTTGTGTTAAAAAGTGAGTAATTTGCCGTACTTGAAAAAAAGGTTGATTTAACTGAACTTCTGTCATATAAAACAGAAGTGGATGGTGCCTAATCTGGAAAAGTGTGTCCCAAAGGAGACTATTTGTGTAATATCCTAGTTACTCTCCCTCCTCCTGAACTGCCTGGACTTCTGTCAGCAAAGTGCCTAAGGAAAAATAAAACAGGCAAGCAAGCTAATGTGGTATCTTGGATCTGGGAAAAGAAGGAAACAGCAATGGGATGGAATATTAAAATAAGAAAAATCAATTACTTGATTGACCAGGTGGCCTTTGAGACGGAAGCAGCAGTACTGCACTCCTGGTTCCCCTGCACCAGTATCCACAGGAGAGACCAGGACAGCAGGAAAAGGCAAAATGGAGGACACAGAGGAAAAACGCTGTCACAGGTTTCCAGCAGTAGCATTGACATACCAACGTGTTATCTTGCTTTCACAGTGCTTGCTATGGTCATGGAAGGGTTACAAAGCTGAGGCATGGTGGCATGCATGGAGCTGTCCATCTTACACTCCTCAAAACAGTTGCAAAAGAACTGGAGGTAAAAGTCAGCTTTTAAACTCAGATGTATAACAGCTGTTATACATAAATAATATATATAAATACATATATAAAGCTGCTACTTTTGTGGTAATGGAGACAATGAAAATTTTTCTTCAATGAAGGGTTGCACAGAAGGGCAACCTGCTCTTTTCCTGAACAGCTGAACCGCTCAGGTTAAACTGTCTTCTACAAATGCCTGTCACACATTCTGCAAGAGAAACTAAATTTCTCTAAAAGAACATAATTGTGAATTTCCTGTATGGGTACAAAATAACAACAACAAGAGAAACAAAGGTGCCCTGCTGGTTGCGAGGAAGGTAATAAATTGATCATGATGGAGAAGTCTCCCTCTGCAAATGCCAGCTCCTCCTTCTCTTTCACAAGACGAGAAAAGACAGCAGAGGAAGGTGCAGGGCTGACTGCTTTGCTGTGCCTCTGCACCTCTCCATCTGCTCCCCATCCTCAGCACCCTCATTTTATGAAGAATGAAAACTCACATGTACTTCCAGGAGCAATAAAATAACTTTTAGACCGTTGGTGCATTGGCTGTAGCTTTTTGCAATTGCTGAAGACTGCTTGAGATACTGTTTTATCAGCATTTACAACTTGCTCTGAGAACTGTTCCTGCTGGGTTGTTGTTCCTTCTCTGCTTCATCCCGCTGGGTTTCTCAGCCTCTGCCCACGTTTTCCTATACACAGTTGCCCTTAGCAACACCCATTTGAAAAGGCCCGCGGTGCTGTCATCTTCCCTGGAGGACGGGAGCTCTGCCAGTGCCAGCAGCAGCACTGGCAGAGCTCAGCTCTCTGGGCCTCGCCCGGTGTGCAGGACTGAAGGAAACATACCTCCAGAAAACAACAGCTTCCAGGAAGGAGAGGGCAACATATCCAACACCAAAAACATTCGATGAGTCATTTACCTACTAGGAGTTGGTCTGGTGGAAACCCCATCCCCGATGTTCTTCAGAGTCAGTGCTGCACTCCATTGTCCCAAACCCCTTCCACACCCAGAACCACCTCCTCTCTCACACCTGCCTGCTTCTTGTGCGATTGTGCAATTAGCTGGACCAAGACTGAACTGGTTAAAAATACTCTGACAAAAGATTCATTCTTAAACTGGAAGTGAGTAGGTTTAGANCTGGAACAGGTGGCCCAGAGACTGTGGGTGGCGCACCCCAGGAAGTGTTCAGGGCCAGGTTGGATGAGGCTTTGAGTAACTCAGTCTAGTGAAAGGTGTCCCTGCCCATGGCAGGGGAATTGGAATGAGATGGTCTCTAAGGGCCCTTCCAACCCAAGTCATTCTATGATTTTTAACCTCTCCTTGGGATCAGTGTGAGGCTACAGACAGTTGCACTGGCACACAAAAGCCAGGGCCAGGGTCTTGTGGCTACTTCTGCTGCCATTGCCACTGAGATAAATTCTTATCAAATGTCAGTGTAAATTGAGAAAGCTACATTTTTTTATCAGTGTAGCTGGCAACTTCTGTATTTATGTGGCGATGCTGGCACAGCTGCAGCAACCGGACTCAAACAGAACTTGGTAGGTGGTATCCACTTACAGCGATCCACCGGAGTCCTGCACTCAAATTTGCCATCACCTGAAAGTATAAAGGATTTGGGATAAGAAGCCCAATGCTGATACAGAGCCAGCATCTGTCAAGTCTTTTCCCGGAGATTCAGGTCCTAGTCTCTTTCAACACTACTGTGTTGGGATGTTTGGACTCAGATCTGCATTCTACATCAGGTCATTTATCCTCACTCCAAGCTCCTTCTGCATTCTCTTTCTTTTCTTCCTTCATCCCCAACATATGCCAGTTCTTGTGAAACCATAGATCTGCATCTTTTGACCCATCAGATTACACAAATTCCATTTAACCAAATAGCAGAACTGCAACAGCAATTAACAAGGCTGGATGTAGCAAGGTGTCTGATCAAGAACAGCTGAAGTTGTTATGTTGTTACTCTGAATAGTGGTGCAGCTCAAAACTGGGCATTGAGGGTTCAAAGTCCTCGAGCCTGCCCCCCATCAATGGTAATAATGCCTTTGTTTTCTTATTTGGTGTGCATTGCCCTTAATTTATCTTAATAGGAGGGAGTTATATTATCACTATTCTTACAGCTATTGCTGTTCTCATGTCCTAATACAAATTAGAAAAGAAGTGTGTTTGCCAGATCTCTAAAAAACATGGTAAAATAGAAGTATATTATAGGTTCTCAAACTGAAAGTGCATTTCTATTGGTCATGTAGAGCATGGGTTTTAGAGAGACTTGGAAAATACACAGCAGGTATGTAAATTGTGGAAGAGAAGCCTATGGAAACAGTAGTGGGAACCCAGATTTTCCTTAGCCAGTGCAGTGGGTAGAAAAGCTTACTCACAGGATACCTTCCTACTCCAAGCAGTGAACCCATGGTTTAAGGTTTTAAATTTGTTCATTCTATCAAATGGTTTGTGTGCCTGACGCAGCTCTCAAGATCAGTACAGGCAGCACTTTATGCTTTGGCTCACTCCAAAGAGATCACTTCTGCAACAAAGGGTTGTGTAAAATGGGGAATGCAGAAGTTTTTAAATTATGTGTTAGCTTTTTACAAGCCAAAGCAGTAAAGCATGTTTCATTTTTAAAGACATCTATACTCTGTCAGTTGGTATCATTGTGTTGTGGAAGACCTGATCCTTGAGCAGGCTGTGTTGGCATGTGCTTACTCCTACAGCACTGGAATAAACCTGTCATTTCCTCACATCTGCTCATATCAGTAAGTTGTGACTATGCCCTCACACTTCTGAGTTTAAAAACAGTCGCTTCAGCCTATTTAAAATAAAATTAATTGGAGGTCACCATAATAAAACTTCAGAATTTACTAACCGAGTAGAAAAAACAAAGCAATATTAAATTGTACTATAAGAAGCATAACTGTACAGTCTCCTTAAAAGGATGCTTTTTATGGTGATAAATAAAAGGTGGAAGTTTGGAGTTTTTAAAAGTTGCATTTTCTAATGTACCAAAAGTAATATTCCATAAGCATTGATGTTTCAGTAAATCTGAGGTGAGCAACATCCCTGAAAAAAATCACTCCATATGTTGAATGGGCTGCAAAGCAAATGGTGTCTTTGCCTCAATCATTAGAGGTCTCCTCAGTCGCAATTGTTCCAAGGTAAAAATGGCAAAGTCTTCAACTGAAATTGTGAATGTTTTGTAGAAAGACAAGAGTGGAAGAACTGCACATCCTCTTCCCCACAAGCTCCAAGGCCTCAGCTGTGGCAAGACATGTAGGAGGTAATCTACAGAGCACTGTGTGTTTTCATAATTGAGTTGTGAACAAAAACTGAAACACGTCGTCGTGATTATTCTGTGTTGAAAGGAAACATGTACCCTAATAATTTATGGAGACATTGCAGTAATTTGCCATTCAGACCATATATTTTTAGCCACAGAATCTTGTTCTCAAATTTCAATTGACATCCAGTAATGTAAATCTGATTTGCTAATATCCCTTAATAATTTTATGGGAACAGATTGGTTCTCACATCAAAACTTTTTTGGTAGGATGTACCCAAAATTCAATCATGTGCATGACGTCAGTTAGCCCAGCCTCCCTCATCTCTGTGTTTTTTATTGTGTCAGTAAGTATGTCATGTTTGATCTCTGTGAAATGCTGGAAGCTGATTAATTAGATGTTTCTAATGTGTTTCATAATAGCTATTTTCTAATATACATGCTTTATTAAATAATGAAGCAAGGTTAAAAAGATTTTCTGAACTTGAATTAATATTTTTCCTAAGGAGCACAACAGAAGTATGACATCTAACCAAAATGAAAGGAGAAGATGGAAGGGAGGAAGGATAGAATGTGCAGCAGAGTTGGAATAACGTGCAAATCCAGAGCGAGCAAGCAGGGAAGCAGGGCTCCTATAAAAACAAGAACAATTCTCAGCAAAGCCAGATCAATGGTTCCCTTAGTCCCGTGTCATTCCCACAGCAGCAGATGATGCCATTTGGGGATGCAGGCCTGGTCAAAGTCATCAGTCCATTCCCCATGTACTCCCTCAGCATCCACAGTCATTGGATGTGGATGTTAGAAGCTATCTTCTCTGCTCGTGGACCCTTTGTCCAACAGAAAATCCTTTTCAAGACAAGTTTACTAGACCTGGAAATGGAAATTAATGTGATTCTCAATAAGCTTACCTTCTAAGTGAATATCTAACCAAAATGATAATCTACAGGCTGCACCCATATCAGGGTCTGGGAAGGAGGTGAAGGTATTGCTAGGCCTTCTGCACTGCCAGATACTGCGTGGGGTACGGGGCAATGACTCACAGGTGGTCAGGCAGCTGGACCAGTTACTGGCAGTACAATTCCTGAGGTACTTCTTGAAGCTAGGTGTTGGGGTTTTTGTGAATGATGTCTTCAGTATAAAGTCTCATAAGACATTTTCAGCTTTCAGCATTATGTTGTGAGACTTACAAGATTACTTACTCATTTTTGAGTCTCGTAAATAGATGTTGAAAAGGTCCTGATATTGAGAACTGCAGATCAGAGGATAGAAGGAGGAGAATATGAATTGGCTATAACATGCATATGAAACAGCTGCCATTGCTGGCCAAAGGTTGTTCAAGTATTCAGATCTTCTGTCTCATGACACCTTAACATCAGTGTTATATCAGCAATAACAGATCTTACACAAAAGAAAACTTTTTGGGGTGGCAGAGTGTCTTAATGTCCTTTCTCATCTGTCAGTGTATATTCACAGAGATGGATGGGGTTTAATTTGCTATTCACTCCTCAAGACATCTTCATTCCTCTTTCCCTGAACCATGCATGCTCTTCCAGAATAGTCTTTAAATGTTCAAATAAGGATGGATTTTATGTTTGATTTTGCACTAGATACTTTAAATGGTTTTTACTCATGGACAGCCTTGGAAGCTTTATTTCTTAATCAGAAGGATTTATCATTTCACAGAATCACTGAATGGTTTGGATTGGAAATGACCTTAAAGATCATCTAGTTCCAACCCCCCTGCCATGGGCAGGGACAGTTTTCACTAGACCAGGTTGCTCAAAGCTCCATCCAGCCTGACCCGAGAACTTCCAGGAATGGGGAGTCCACAACTTCTCTGGGCAACTTGTCCAGTGTCTCATCACTCTTAGAGTAAAGCATTTCTTCCTAATATCTAAGATAAACCTGCCTTCCTTCAGTTTAAGGCTATTTCCCCATGTCCTATCCCTATATTCCCTTTTGAAAAGTCCCTCTCCAGCTTTCTTGTAAGCACACTTTAGGTACTGGGAGGTGTTGTAAGGTCTCCCCAGAACCTTCTCTTTTCCAGGCTGAACCACCCCAGCTCTCTCAGCCTGTCTTCACAGGAGAGGTGCTCCAACCCTGTGATCAACTTAATGGTTCTTCTCTGGGTTCGTTCCATCAGGTCCATCTGTCTTGTGAGGAGACCACAGAGCTGGACACANTACACACACTTGTAAATGGACTGAGCAAAAAGCACTTTAGCCAATTTTTATTTTATAGAAGGCCGGAAAGGAAAGGACAGTGGTGGATTTTGTCAAATCCAGTATGTGTGATACAGAATTTCCTGTGTTCCCAAAGATCCTGGAAGGCAGCAACACTTAGCACACAGCAGAATGTGGCATCACCAGGTCCACCATAGTTTTCATTAAAGTATCAGTATCCCAGGAAGTCTAACAGCCTTGATGAAGCTGAGTACTTTGGAATAATTACTAACCAGTTTTTTAGTTCTTTTGTTATTTCACAAAATATTTTTGTACCGGACCAGCTAATATGGTCATTCGATGTTCTAATGTTAATATATTTTTAATTCATATTATACTCCTGACAACAGTCTGGTGTGTTTTTGGTTTTAGGGCTTTTTTCTATATTTTGCACTTGTGGGAGTTTGGCAGCTATGGTCTGCCTATGCTGCTGAAACAGGGTTAATTTTTCTCTGTCTACATCATCCTTTATCATACGTGTTGAGAATTTTTTGAAAACACCGCACAAAAGCATAATCTTTTCCTCTTCATTTAAAACTCCTTTGGAGAATGTGACTTATTTTTCTACTTGTTAAAAAAGTTGCTGTGACTTTGAAAGCATTAATTTCTTCAGCTCCTGGCTTGGTGATTTTTTCCTGTGTAGTTCAAAAACCTTTTTTTCACAAGTCTAATAGACTCCT
>VYZQ01007844.1:113757-128140 GCA_013400655.1 Mystacornis crossleyi
GCAGTTTTGTATAATTTAAAAAGGAAAATTTTAGATGAACCCCTAGCTTAATGAACCTATAGCTTAATGAACCCACGGCATTATATTCCTATTCCATGGTAGCTGGGGTTATTATGGTTACACAGACTGAATGACTGCAAACAAACCCTTGAAACAATGTTAATTACACTCACGATTCAGGTAAACTATTATCCTGCCAAGGCAAATTATGGCTTGAAGTTACTGCTATTTGTTAGTAAGGTAGACTATTCAACAGAAAAGAAATGTTCATATTCAACAAAAAAGAAGTTTTCTATATATGTGTATATATTTATATATCTGACTCAGATGTAATTTTGTATATTTTTCAGTTTTGCTTATATATATGGGAATCTTGTCCACAGAACAAACACTGCTCAGTATTACTGTATACATACCACAGCAGAACCTGTTAAGCACATTTGAGCACAGGATTTCAGGTTGTCTTGGGGCCAGGCACATGGAGGCACAAGAACCTTTTTATACGACGTATTACAACAAAAATGTGATTGAATATTAAATACAAATACTAATAAAATTTATACTATTGAATTTGATAAATTTTTATATGTTTTAAGGCTAAATAAAAACCTTTAAATGACTGTTCAGCAAGTTATGAATTTTGAAAATAATAATAAGGTATTTCAAAACTGAGCCCTGTTCTATCTGTACAGTAATACAAAATCTGTACAGAGGTACAAATCTATTTAGGGGTGATAGAAAGGCACCTAGCACCTCCAGCATCAAAAACTACATAAAAATTATAAATAGAAACCTGAAGGTAGGCATAAAACATTTATACATTGAATTTATGATCACAGAGCAGCTGTAACAAGGCTGTGTATATTTCTTATAGAAGACCTGGAGTAAACCTTAAATAAAATATAACCTTAATTATATAAAACAGAATGGCAAAGTTTCCATAAATTATCTTATGTGAAAATCGTGCAATAATGAAAATGACAGTCATGTATTCTTTAAGGACTACACAGACATGATAACAGAGGTGTCAACAGACCCCTCAAGATGTCTATTAAAACTGAGCTCTTGATGACATTGTTCATTTAATGTAGTATTCTTTCTTCTTATGTTTTTTAGATTCCTTAACATTGGAAGCTTTTCTTAAGGTAGGTTTCTGTTCAAGGCAGAACATGCAGTTTCTATATGTGGAATGAGAGCAGGGCAGTAACAGGCATTCAGCTCTCCAGACAGAGTTTAACACTGATTCTCTAACACAACAAAGTTCAGCTCACAAACAGAGACATTGCCTCACACAGTAACACAAAACCAGTTTTTCTTATGCCTTCCAGAACAAATCAGTGAAAGCCCAAGGTTTTGCTATTTCTAACCTTGAAGTCCCATTCACACACTTGGTGTGACACTAACCCACATCTGTGTCACAGGGTTGGGTTTACAGAAGCCTTTTCTCAGACGGCAAGAAATGTTAATGCCTGATCTCTTACACAGGTCTTCTGTCCCCATGGTGGCACAGACCGAGCACGGCATCCCTTCAGTCCTCAAAGCATTATCTCAAACCAGCCCTTCAGCCTCATTGAAACAGTGTCAAGAGGGCTGTCTACCACGTGTGACGAGTCCCCAAACAAGTTAGAGAAGGAAAAATCCCATATATATATTGTTTCATCAAGACATCTTACACCAGCATCAGTGTTTGTCCTTTTGGAATGGACTGAACCCTGACAGGAGCTCTGCAGAAGGTTCCATGCCTCTCAGCTTGCCTGTGCATGCCATAGCAGGTGCCTATGGGCACAGATGGAAGCAGCAGCAGCGGCACTCAGGGCAGGTCCCAGGTCACCAAGCAGCTGAGCATTCATCATAGCAGTCTGTCTGCAGTTACGACTCAGCTCAAATAGCCCTGGAGACATTTCCAGATTTTACAGCTCTGGAGTGCTGGAGATGCTGGGCAGGAGGTGCAGAAGTTGCTCGGGCAGACAAATCTGGAAACAGAGGAGCATAGAGCACAAAGGAATGTTGTTATAGCCAAGTATCCCTGCCTCCCTGGGCAGGCTGAGCCTTTCCCCACCACTTAGCCACCCGTCCATGAAAATTGCATTGGCAATTAAATAAATGATACCACACCCCAGGCTGTCCCGATAAAATATTCTTTTGTCAAATAATTGTTGCATTAAAAGAAAGTTTCATGGCTAGCTCATTCCCTTTTCCTCATAAGAGAGAAGATCGAGATGTTGAAACTAGTGTTTAAGACAACATGTATGGATGTATGTCTAACCAGCCAGTTCATATGCTAATCTTCCACTGATGGGAAATCAGAGGTGTCTGCATGCATGTGTGTATGTGTGTGTGTTTCTATTTTTTCATATCAGAAACTGGACCTAAGTGCAAGCTTGTTGATGTCAGGTAGCTGTGACAGCACCATGCCTGCTTCCATGGACGTGTCCTCTCATGCAGTGGAAGTCTTCACAGAAATGAGTCTTTTTCTCCTCTATTGGAAAGAAGGACTTAGTGTCCTTCCTTTCTGGAACAGGACACTTTTACAAGCTTGCTGACATAGCAGTGTCATAAGGGCAGTGATGTGACAAGATCTGAGAGTCCTTTAGCTGTTCCTACAAGAGTCCCTACAGGTGAGAATTACTCCAGCAGAAGTAGTTTTGTTAGGACTACTCATCCTGCTCAGAGAGCACCAGAGTAAGTTATCATGGCAGAAGTGAATTCTGCCAAATTAGTGGTGTCTGCACACTGTTGAAACAGTGCGAAGTACAGGACATTTTCTCAATGAAGTCTTTGAAGTACAACTTCTGTTAGAGTTTCTTCTTCTCTTTTAGAAGCACAAAACATCCTTATGTAGATAGTTCAGTACAAAATGTGCCTGAGAAAAGGAGGCTCAGCATCTTTGCAGGTATCTAAGACTTCTTGTACTTCTCTTTACTAATTACTATCTTCATGATTTTTTTTCACTGCAGTTGAAAGTGTTTGTCCTATTTAGTTTGGTTCACAGCTATCATGAACTTCTATTATTATCCAGTATCTATTTCACTGGAAATTCATCATTTCCCCAGTGAGTATCTAAACAGAACTGACAGAGGAAAAAAAATAAATATAAAATACATTAGGAATACAGATGCAACATCACAAAGAGCTCCAATTGTAGGCTAAACTGAAACTCTGTTTTGTGTTGATACTTATATTTCTAACATCACAATGACTCATCATTGTTGCTATAGTGTTACCCTCTCTTTCAACCCACTTCCTCTTTGTGGGAAGGGCAGGAGCAGTGAACTGCACACACTCAAAAAGGAAACGAGACCTCTCACAAAAGAGAGATGTTTTGCAGAACAATAGGAAGGCCCAGCTGCATGATCTAAAATGAACTGTGCAATCTATATGTTTGTCCCTACACCCACATATACAGGGCACCACAGACTTCACTCATGAGGCATTAGGACTGATGAACTATTTCTCATACTTCTTCATGGCACCAGGTGCACCAGGAAATGAAAACTGAAGTTTTAATTAATGTAACCTGTGAATGTCAGGACATCCAGAATTAAAACATAAAATGCCAAACCATGTGTCACCAGGCAGAGGGAGATGAGAGTGGGTGATGATCCAGGAGAAACACTTAGAACAGTTGGTAGCACTGGAGCAGTTTGCAACAGCAGAGATGAAATGACCTAATATTGGCCTGGAATAAGCAGTTGATGCCTGTTTCCTCTTGTTACATTTCAATATAATCTTTTCGCTGTTAGATTGAGGTTAATATTTGCTTGATGTTATTCACTGTTTGCTGTCTGTTGGATGATTCTGCTTTAGGAGAACTTCCTGTTGGACCTTAGGAGAACTTCCTGTTGGACCTTAGTCCTTCTTATCAAACTGGCTATTTACAAGAATTGCAGCTGCTTTCTTTTCTCTGTTAATACCCAGTACTTACTTTAAAAAAAAAAATGAAGCATGATTATATTATACTGGCAATGTGATATCACTTTTTAATTGTTTTTTTATATAACTCTATCCTTTTGGAATATCCACACAATATAACCTGAACACATTGGTGAATTTTAGAGTGCTTTGCAATAACAGACTTCATAATAGAAGTTTTGCTGCCAAAACAAAATCTAAAAATTTGTTTCCCATAGGAGTTGTGCAGTGTTTAGAAAACATTTACTGACTCTACTTGGAGTTTAAATTTCCTCCAACTTCTGGAAAAGTACATCTGCTACAGAGAAATTCAGAATTGATATGAATTATCAAAAAATCTGAATTCTTGCTTAAGCAACAGGTGAAAAAAACAAACCACAATATTTGGCAGAAAATTGAAGTTATAAGGAATATACTTGACCAGTTCAGCCAAATATTAGGAAAGATCGCACTAGTTTATAGTAGTCAATGGATCATGGGACACAGGCAAATCAGTATTATACTGATTTGAAAATAGGATCCTGAAATTTTTCCTGAGAATGCTGCCTTCACTGCTGGGCCAGTACAGCTAGGATTTGCCATGCATTTCTATCAATGGTGATAGTCTCATGCTATATCTGCAGACATGTCTAACAAATTGATTGATACACTTTTTAGTACCTTAAAAACATTTTATTTTCCCAACTCAGAATGATGTGATTTCCACTTGATTAAATACAATCTCAATTGCTACTTGAAATAGTGCTTTCAAGAAATGTAACTGAACTTGTAAAATAATCTTCACTAAACTTAATCAGCATTCTCTCATACCATACAATCACCAGAATTTTTTTCCTGCAGTTGTGTCCTGGTTTTTTTCTTCAACACAAGAAGCAATTTTATATTTTCAAATAATCTCCAAGTGCCAGCCACTGCTTTTATTTCCTCTTTTATATGATTTCATAATTTCATTCCATATTTGCTTCTCAGTCTGCAATGTAACTTCTTGCTCTTTCACTGTTGTGCTCTATGAGTCACATTGGTGCTCTAATTGCTCACTAAGTCATTTACTCATAGTTCACCATAATTCCCTGGAATGCCTATTGAGTGCCTTTGTAAAGCCTTTGCTAGTGGGTCACAGAACAGACCTAGCAACAAAATCCAGTCAACTAAAAAAACTATCCTGAGGAGTTCAGGCTGTGGCCATGATGCCAGTGGTAGGATCCTGAGAGGGATCCTGTGGGAAGCAGCCCAAAGGCATAAAACCACCCTGGGAGTGTGAGCCTTAACTCATTTCTCTTCCCAAAGAATTTGCTTTATGCTGTGGGAGATGCCTGCCAGTCCCTAATGCTGTTCACTCTGTGCCAGGGACTCCCCATGGTTCCATCTCTGCCGAGCCTGCAGCTGCTTCTCTTCTTCAAGGAACAGGGTGTGCCAGGGACACAGCAACCCCTCACTTCCCTCCCCACAGCTACTTTGGGCAGATCTCACCAGTTGCTGAGAGATTCCTCTTGTCCATTTGTTTTTATGTGTCTGTCCACAGGGTGGAGGTCATGACTTGCTTATAAGCCAGCCCGCACAGGAAATAAACATGAAAACCAGAATTATAGGCGGATCAGACTGTGGACCAGAAAAGGAGGGTGGAAAGTGAGAGAAAATACCTGTGTGCCCAAGGCAACAACAGGGAAAAGTTCTAGTCACAAGGAATGTTTTGTCTGTGTGTTTGTCACTCGTGTTGTTTTGCACGCCACAGAGCCGCAGTCCAGCTCTCTCTAGTACAGAAATTTAATGAGGAGGCTGGAGCCTCCTGTAGGACCACTTGATGTCTGATTGCAGATGCAGCCAAAAGTGCAGTGACCCTGGGGAGCCCACATTTGGAGCTGTTGTTAGTGGGGGTCAGGCTGAAAGGGTGAGGGTGAGGGCTGTCACTTCACTGTGTGAGGCAGGACCAGTGCTAGAGAGGAATCTGTGCTGGCAGCAGGTTGCCAGTGAAGGGAAGAGGGGTGCAGTTCAGCACTGTTGGAAACATGGTCTTTTCACACTGCTCTTGCCTACAAGTATGATACAAGTGTATCCTACTGACTATATTTTACTTTACTTCTCAGAGCTCAACGTCTTTATTTCATAATTGGTATCTCAGTTAAAAGGATGACTTTTCGCTAGTTACAAAGCTAAGGAAAAAACTCCAGTGTCTCTTGTGATTTTTCTGACTTCTCAAAAAAGGAAAGTTTTTGTTTAGTTGTTCAGTTACGAAATCATTTAATAATCCTAATAAAACACCAGCAAAGATTTGTCATGAGTATTACTCCAATTTGCTCTGGATGTTTTATGATGTTCTGGGCATCTTTTTATTCTTTAGTAATATCCTATAAAAGCAGGATTGTCTTATCAACAGCTTTAAGCAAAACAAAATTATTGTTTTCAGGCTTTAGGATGGGAAGTATTTGAGAGCAGACTGAAGCACCTCTGGCCTGAGAAATCCCATGGCAGAGAATCAGACCAGAGGAGACTTTTGATAAGATCCACATGCAGACTTGAGCTGTGCAGTGGGACACAGAGAAATAGAAAAACTTCAGCAATGCTGATTTAAAAAGGGGTCGATAATGGGTGACAGACAGCAGGATCAGATACAGGGCGTCATTAACTCCTACTGGGACTCTCACCAGGGGCTGCTGATCCTGTCAGGGGCTATGTCATCTGGTGTATGTTTCCAGCCTGGGCTTCCATAGCCAGGCTACAGTGGGGGCTGAGTGCTGGGTGATGTGCCACCTGCACTAACAGCAGGAATCAAGTGAGCCTCAGAGAAATTTCACCTTGTGCTTCAAAGACTGGGTGCAGATGGATCCCTGGAAGGCAAGAGGCACCCCTGGGACAGAGCCATGGTGCAGAACAGCATCAGGGAGAACAAAGTGGCTGTGATAACCCTGAAGTCTGCAAGTGACCAGAGCACAAAGAGGGGAATAGTGAACCTAGCAACCAGACCAAAATTCAGACCTCCTCTAAACTCTCTTTTCCTTTCCTTGTATTTTGTTCTGCTTTTTGTTTCATTCTGATTCTGGAGGAAATGCTGGCATGTGTTCCTTCCCCTTACCGCTCACACATAGTCAAGCACAAGTGGGTAACAGCTGGGGAGAGTGTTTTTTCTCAAAGCTGAGCTGTACCACATGGATTTGCTACCAGTTCATCAGTCTTGCATGTGATAAAAGTCCTAACATGGTACCTACAGGTTTATTTTTTTCAACTGTTCTGTTTTGTCTTCCAGGGTTTGGTATGACCACCCCAGCCACCGTTGGAGGCAAAATTTTTCTGATATTTTACGGCCTTATAGGATGTGCAGGGACCATTTTGTTCTTTAACCTGTTCCTGGAGCGCTTGATCACTGTCATAGCTTATGTCATGAAGTCCTGCCATGAAAGACAGCTGAGGAGGAAAGCGGTTCTCCCTCACAACGGCCGGCGGAGCTCAGGGACCTCTGAGGCGGACAGTCTGGCGGGCTGGAAGCCCTCTGTGTATTATGTTATGCTGATTTTATGTGTAGCATCCCTCATCATTTCCTGCTGTGCCTCTGCAATGTACACACCGATTGAAGGGTGGAGTTACTTTGACTCACTTTACTTCTGCTTTGTGGCCTTCAGCACCATTGGTTTTGGTGATCTGGTCAGTAGCCAGAACATCAGGTATGACAGCCAAGGCCTTTACCGCTTTGGCAACTTTGTCTTCATACTCATGGGGGTGTGCTGCATCTATTCCTTATTTAATGTGATCTCTATTGTCATCAAGCAGTCAATAAACTGGATATTAAAGAAGTTGGCCTGCAAGTGCTGCCACAGATGCCAAAGAAGATTATTTCATTCACGGAGGAACGTAGTAATGCCAGGAAATGTGCGCAGCCGGAGAAACATCTCCATCGAGACTGATGTTGTCAATGAGAGTGACACGGACGGACGCCGTCTATCAGGAGAGATGATCTCCATGAAAGACTTCCTGGCCTCCAATAAAGTCTCACTGGCCATCATGCAGAAACAGCTGTCAGAAACTGCTAATGGGTATCCAAGGCAAATGAGCTCTAATTCAAAGCAAAATGGATTCTCTGGTGGGGTTGGAGCCCTAGCAATTATGAATAACAGACTGGCAGAGACAAGTGTGGATAGGTAAAATAACAACAGCAATAAGAGTGAAACAGTGTGAACCGTTTCAACAGGTACTGAAACAACGTGGTTGAGGTGAAATAGCTAGGGAGAGAGAGGCACCGAGGGCGGGATGATGTGAAGAGCATACCTCCTGATGGAAGACGTCTTGTCTTTTTGGGGGGCTGTCACTTAATGTTTTTGCATTGCACCAGTCCCAGCCTTCCTTCTTCCCCATCATTATGCTCCTCAAGCAGGTTACTCCAGGAGGATTTTAATTTAGTCTTCAGATAAAATTTCCATGTCCTGTTCTTCTCCATTTATGTGAAATACAATTTCAGGATAAGAAATCTGTGGGATGGGAAGAAACCAAGTGTGTCTACTGAACATATTCTTAATTTAGAGATTGTTTGGAGCTTTCTGTCTTACTCTCATCATGCCTGTTTCCTGGAAGTAACTTATCTGAGACCAAAAGATGAATCAGCCTTTGTGATATTGCAGATCTAATTTAATGGAAAATAGTATGAAAGTTGGTAGGTATATTCTGGAGCTATTGTAATGTGAATGAGGAGAGAATTTTGCCTTTAGAATTTATTTAGTCTTTCCTATAAGAGGATACTGTCAAAAGTGATAGAATAAAAATTTATCCTACTTTTGTTTTCTTCATTTGCAAAACATGATTTTTTTCAAGGATAATTTTTTTCTATAAATGAATCACTGTGGCTTTCTGTTTCAAAAATGTCAAATTAAATTGAAAATTGACATACTGATGAGTGGTATGAATTATTCCACAATAGCAGTCAAAGACTTAACAAATTTCTGTTCATATTTGCCTCAATTGTGACTGAAGCATCAGCATTGTGAAACGCAACTAGTAACTGAGTTTACACAACAGGTTTTAGTACACAATTAGATTGCCATGCCAGCATCCAGAGTGTTATTGTAAATGACTGTGATCACAGAATCACTTTGGCAGTGTCCTTTTTCTCTTTCATGTAACTCTGTCATTCTTCACTTGTTTCTCTGCCTTTCAGTAATAATAATGACAGGGTCTTGATTAGGGAACTAGAAAATGTTTGAACTCCCTGTTTTTCTCAGTGAAATGCTCTGAGTGTTCATTATGACTAGAAAAGAAATTTCAATGAGAATAATAATAATAGTGAGAAGAATATGAAAACAGGAAAAGAAGTGATCTTTAATGACAGTGAAATCATCTTTTCTATTAGTTAGCTGGAGAAATAAGGGATTAAATTAACATAAAGTCTAGCAAGAGTTTAAGGAAGACTAGGCTGAATTCCTGATTCTCCTTTAAACATGCAACGCATTAAAGCTAAACAATAGATGAGAGTGTAAATAAGCGGAATTGATCATAAAGGACCAGATCCCCTGAAAAGAATAGTGTATGCATCAGGACTAAATGTTTTCTCACAGCTGGAAAGCCTTTCAGAATACTGCAATTTTAGTAAATTTAAATCACCATTATGTAGTTTTCTCATACAGAACAATGCAGACAGCCTCTTCAGTTTAATTTGTATTAGGAATTAATATCATAATATTCAAATATCATATTCATTCTGGCCAAAAATTCTTTTACTTAGGTTTCTAATACTGTAGAATAACATTTTTACTCATTTTATCAATATTTGAATTTGAAAACAAAAGCGTGGAATCCTTTCATACAATAAGCTAACCCCAGATATTCAACAAATGTCCTTAACTAGAGAAAAAATCGCAAGCTCTTTTGACATTATTAGGGGTAAAAATCCTGATTTTACGTCAAATCCTGCTGTCCTTAGTTACAAGGAAGCTTCAAGCTGAAGTCATTAGTCCAAGTTCTGATATCCGTCAACTCAGCTGCGCAGCAATGGAATAGTCATAACAGTATCACTTCATATTTGCATCTACGTAAAATCTCAATCAGCTTCCAAATTCCAGCTTCTGAAAGCAAAGTGATCTTATTTTGTTTTTTGGCGGGGTTATGTATTAGCAAAAATTGCCACTGAGTTATTTTAGATTAAATTATAATACCCAAGGTCCATTACATTGAAAACATCTATGGTTATGAAAGCAAGAGACAGTCTTTATTAAAGAGATTTGACAAGGCTGTGAGGGATCTTTGGTGTACATTAACTCTGTTTTCACTGATCAGCCCTGATCCTCTGCTCGCTTAAGCACTGCCTTCCCCATGAGCCAAGCCTGCCAGGTGCAAGATCTCTGCACAGGTTTTGTGGTTGGATTTCATGTCCAGTGAAGATAATGAGGGAATAGCTGCACTAATCATCTCTATTCAGATGTCAATGGCCAGAGATGAAGGGCTGGCATATTCTGTCCCTGTGCCATCTTGCACCATGATGTCATCCTGTCCCTAAGAGACCTCTGACTTTGTCACTGAGTTCCCCTTATGGCAGCCACACTCAACATTGAATGAGGTAGCTTTGCTAAGGAGACCAGTAGAATTCTTAGAGAATATCTGTGGATAAATAAGACTCCTAAGATCAGTGAGAGAAATTTCTGGCTACAGTCCTATGGTACTACTACAGTTGTTTTTTCTAAAGGCACTGAAGAGAGAAATCCCCAAAAGCTCTGTTCATAATGTAGTATCAAGTTATTTGATTCACAAAACAAGTGGAGATACAAACTTACACGTACCAAAAAAAAGAGAATTTACCATAGGAGTGACAAATGCCCATCCTGTGTGAAAAGTAAGTTGCAATAAAAATACAGATGACATCACATTTCTTGCATTACTTTTTAAAGCAGCAATGAGGAATTAAAGGAGATAGTCAAAGAACTATTTTCAAAGCTGTGTAAATTTTAGTGCTGTATTGCTTAACACTATAATCTCAGTTAACAAGACAGAAACCTCTTTTCAAAAGTACTGAGTTTGTCTATTGCCTGCCATGAATTTTCATGGTGGCTATTGAGATACAGGGGTGGGGGTTTTAAGGCAAAAATGCTTGGGGAGAATCCTTGGATGCATTGAGATTCTGAATCTGCACTTTAAAAGGTCAACAATATCACTAAAATCTGTGAGTTAAACTGCAGGTTGCAGCCTGGTAGGAAAATGGAAATCCTTAATGGAGTAATTGCTGAAATTTAACCTTATAATAATGCCACAACTTAGAAACATCATTATTGAGCAGTATAATTATTGCACATTGAAAGGAAATATCTAGTGCTTATCAAAAGAAAATCAAATAAGTAGAGGTAGCTCTTAGGGTTTTCTTGATAGTTTAGGTTTTGTAAAATGTGTCCATCAGATGCTTTGCTGGTATGTAGGTGTGAAAGCAGTTACATTCATTTATCTTCATGAAGGACATGGGCCTCTTTTTGCAAGGACATGACTAGACTCTTCAAAGGCATTTAACTCCTGCTAGAAGTCAATTAACTTCCCACCACACATTGACTTACGATAGAAGTCAGGTACCTAATTCCCTTAGGCAGTTTCAGAACCCCAGCCATGTATTAAGTTTTGAATCTAAGCTGACCTGACAGCGTCCCTGAAAAGTTCAAACAGTTGGAGCAAAATTTCAGTGCGGCAGCACTCTAATAGCCAAATTCATTTATCTAAAAGCCTTTTATGGTGAAAGCTTTGCATCAACCAAATAACACAAACAATATTTACATTTTGTTTGATTTAATCTTGGCCTCTGTCAGTTCTAATTATATTTGACACATTTACAAATTGAAGAACAAAGAGAAGGTTGGGCTAGGCATGAAAAACAAACCAGCTCCATTTCTCTGACTGAATTAATCAAGAGAAAGAGGTCAGGTTGGGAAAAGAGCTTCCGGTTAACATTGTATTTGAATAAAGTTTCTCTGGAGGTAGAGGGTATTAAGTTGTTTGGACGGCTCCTCTCCAACAGCTGTGGAAGTGGAACTGTTTGTGTGACCTGCCAATGTGCCCACGCTGGGAAGAGAAGCTCAGTGAGCCTTAGCTGAGGGAAGGGTCAGCATTTCCAAGCAATACAGTTGGCATCTTCTGTTGTTTTGATCTAGGTTACTAACACAGGGCTAATACAGTCATTTCTTAGATTCTTCAAGAAGTAGTAAAGTAATTTTGTCCAATTTCATGTACAACCTGTGGAGAATCACCAAGTGTTTTCTTTCCCCTGGGCAGAAAATACTGCCAAATACACTAGTACAATGTGTTTGAGAATGTTCACAGTAGTTTTTTGCTTAATCCAGGAAATAAGAATACAATCCCTTCCCTACTCCTTATTTTCCAAACATCTATTGGCAACAATATCTACAAAATACTCTGCTTATTGCTTAAAAGGTCATGTTTCACCATGAAAATTAAAGCCATCGCTCATCAAGGTGGACCAACACAGTAGTTAATTTTTTATTAGGTTTAAGGGAAACTGTGAACACAAAGAATGACACTTCAGGTCCAAGTGGTCAGAAGCTTTTTGATACAGCCCGTGTTTATAGAACTGGTTTATGTCAAACCAGACAAAAACCACATCACTGCAGACTTTTAAAACCATAAATTATGGAATAGATACACTATGTTATATTTTGTTTTTCTACAGTTTCACTCTAATATGTGCCTTCAGTTTTCATTATTTGAAATTATTTGTGATAATAGAATAAATATAAATTTGCAAAGATTTTGAGAGGCACAATAGTGGGATACGTTTTAAATGAAATATTCTTTGCCACAGGCTGCCTAGATTTCTATAAAGGGGGAGTTTGATGAAAGGCAGAATCAACTCATTCCAAGCAAGTGTGCAGTTTCTGGACTCAAATGGATTTCCTGTTAGGTACACGCAGAAGCTCCTGGAGAGGCAAGATGGCTTAGTTTTCAAATGTTATCTTTTGAAACGCTTTTCAAAGCTATTCCCTCTTTTAAAGCCAGTCACTGGATTTAAGCCAGAACACTGCCAGTGTCTTCTGTTTGTCTTATCTGAGAAAACTTAACTTGTTTGCTTTTTGATATCTTTAGAAGAAAAAGATGCATATGAGGAAAAATGAAAATGACCTTACATAACCTTTACATGTACTGCTTGGAGCTGCTGAAAGCTTCCTCTTTATCCTAACTCAAGTTTACATCAGAGTAATTTATCCAGCTCACCAAAGAGGTTTGGTCTTATTAGTGAGCAGTCACAGCTCAAATGAAAGAACTTTAAAGTTGTAATTGTTCATCTGTTTAAATGCAGCAATGAGCTGACGGTTTGAGCAGTGGGTTCTGTGCTAAGTTTGTTAGCATTTGAAGGGCTGGAATCACCATTGTTCTCATCTCTGCAATGGTCATGAAGACACTGAGTAGTGCCCAGAAGCGTCCTTAGTGCTGCAGTAGCAGCAATTGCTGGCCATTAACCTCTGGGCGTCCTGGGGTCCGCATTTAGTGCCCAGGACCAGAAGTAGACAGAGAGAATGCTGTTCACAGATTGACAGAATAATTTACTATGGGAGATGCCTCTAGATGCCATCCAGTCACCCTTTTCCAAAGCAGGCCTAGCTAGCTCCTGCCCGTCTCAGTGAACATATCTGTAATTTGCTGGGTGAAGGTTCTTTAGCACTCTGCTCACAGTACACATGCCCTTCTTGCATGAAATAATGAACAACACCCTGACCAAGAGAAAGTGACAGCCCTTCCTCTGAACTATTGCATTTGGGCAAATACTTAGCTCTAAGTTAAACACATTTCTTTGTAAATAGCATCCAGACAGCTGCTTTTCTCAGCCTCATACCAAGTAGATGGATATTTTGATCCCCAGGTATCATTATTGCTGGCAGTCTTATTTGAGATGGCAAGGACTGAAAAGGTCAGTCAGTCAGTCTGTATGCCCTAGGCTCCTAGGCAGGGGTATTATTCTTTTGGCAAGCAACCCATGGCACTTTGGCTCTACACATTGGATTTGGCTGGATTCTCATTCAGGAGTGGATTCTGCTCTACTGAAATCAGTGGAGACTTTGCTTCTGGTTTCTTTATCTGACATTTTCCCACAAGAATTAATTTCACTTTACAAAATAATCCAAAGAGATGTGACTAGCTTTTTGCTTTGCATTTACCACCAACTGTGCAAATGCTAATTCTACTCATGCAGTCCTCTGTTCTGCACTAAGTTATTGACCAGGAACCATTTTTTGGTCTACAAAATAATAATCTACTTCTAAGGAAGACCAATTTAAAATTGAAAGTACCCAGATTATTATCTCTAAGAATTGTTTGGTAGTAATTCATTTCCTGAGCTGAAAAAACTCTAACAAATAACACGTTTTCCATGAAACCTCCGGCAGTTTTTCAAGGGTAGATTTTGCTCTGTGCTGACTTCTTGTGTCTGATTGTTCTTCCCCTCAGCTTTCTGCTCTCAGTCCACACCTGCAAGATCCTTCTCCCTCTTTTTTTTCTTTCCATT
>VYZQ01007849.1:1336-20172 GCA_013400655.1 Mystacornis crossleyi
CCCCCCAAAAAACCAAAATCAAACCAGAACAATCTAATGTAAATGATTTACTGTTTTAGAGAACATGAGACTACAAGATGTTTAATTATGCAAGTAATTGTTTGGCCTCTTAAAGTTCAGGTGCCCTTTGTGTTTATACACTGAAGCTACAGGAGAACCACCACAGTTTCCTTTGGCATCAGGGAACTAGTTGTGATGTTTTGTTTCATTTTGCTGGTTTAGGTTGTGGAACTTTGGCAGTGCTGGAACAAAACGAAGCTGGGATTGTTCTGCTCAGGAGGTAATATAGGTTTGTCTTTTATTTTTATAAGAGAAAAACTTACTGTGTACTTGTGAGTACAAGGCACAACTGAAATATTTTGGGTTCTTGTTAGCAATATAAAGTATTTTTTTCTATGCTGAAGTAGCTAGAAGGTCTTTGTATTTACATATAAATTAATGTATTTGTATTTACATCCAATATTAAAGGTATGTTTACATTGCATTGATTTTGTTGTGGGAAGTCATCTGGCTTGCACCATTTCCACGGTGTAAGCCATTTTATAGAAAACTGACAACGTGAATTAAGAGCAGCTTCTCTGCCCTAGCTTGAAATTTTAAGTTCTAGATTTTTAGGAACAGTGACACCTAGATTTATGCCCTTATGACTGATTTATACTGAAAATAGTGCAGGAAGCTACATCAAGTTGTGGAGGTCCTTCCTAGGAGATACAGTTTTCTAGGGGTTTGAGAGGAGTTTGATTTTGTTGTGGATGGAAGGAAGAGAAAGGTTAGAAAGGTGGGGGTTTAGTACTTGACTGTTATTAACCTAAAATGTTTTAAGGAAAGTCTTGAAACAGCGATTGTTTAGATTAAGGCAGCTGACATTGAAATGTTTAAAAAATAGTTAATCATATTCAGAGAAACTGTTTTTCATTGGTAGTTATAAAACAAGCCTCTTTGAAGATGTTCAACATTCTGTTAATTTTGCTAAGTACTCTGGTTTAGTGCTGTTCATTTCTGTTTCCAGTGACTCCACTTATTTTGTGGTAGAAATTCCTCTTAAGTTCCTGACCCACGGACTGTTGTTTTCTGTGTCAAAGTATTCTGTGCATGGCTTTCCCTTGTCATTACTGCAGAGTGCCATGAAATTTCACCTAAGCTGAAAAGGGAGTAAATAAATTCATATTTGCCGTCAGATAATACTACAGTCATTGATAGTTGTGGCAGAGTAACTAATGTATGGCGTCAGGTCCCGTTTGGTGAATTGTTGGTGTCTTGAAAGCCTTTTCAAGACAGTGTAGAGATCTTCAGTAAATTCATGACTGTCTTTCTGTTGGGTTTTCATTGTGACTCAGATTTGTAATGGTGTTGTGGATTGGACAGGGCTCTCCCAACACAGTTTTATTTCTTTCTTTACCACAGTTGTTAGAAACAAAGTGTTCTTACATCCTGGAGAAACCATAGATCAGACTGAAGCGTGTTGTACCTCTGTTTGCATGGCAAGTCTTAGATTGAAATCAGAGTTCCTTCTTGTGTGTGGGAGGTCTTTGGCTCGTTTATGCTTTAACTTAATCTATTCTGGCATATGTTTGTAGAAATTGACATTTAAACAAGTAAGTTAATTGTGAGGAGATTCACTTGAAACTCAAATATATAAAAATGTTGTTTAGAATGATAAAAAGGGCGATTTAAAGAGATACTATCTTTGCATGTAACTACTCCAGGCTTTTATGTTGTGCTTTCTCACAGACTAATATCTTCATTTTTCCAATTTAGTTTTGACTGGAATGATGGCCTGTTTGATGTGACCTGGAGTGAGAATAATGAAAACGTGTTGATCACTTGTAGTGGAGATGGCTCTCTGCAAATCTGGGATATGGCTAAAACCAAAGGTCCGCTGCAAGTGTTTAAAGAGCACACTCTGGAGGTAAATCTGGCAAACTTAAAAAATTTAATGGATGATCTTATGTTTGAATAATTAAAAGATTTATTTGTGGTCTTATAATCAAAAGCGGCTTTTTGTTTTATGTTTTTTAACTTTTTTGGGTCTATGGTTTGAATTAATAACTTGAATATAAAGTGAATGCACATATTCTTGTGCATGTTCATAAGCTCTAGTAGGTACTGCTTGATTGCACAATTCTAATAAATTCAGAAATAGCATCTGTGGTTCCTTACAGGCTAAGTAATCATTGTGATGTATGAAGTTACTGCAGTCACACTGTGATTTTTAGAGAGCCTTATTAGATAGGTCTAAATCAGACAGCTGATATATCAGTCTTATTCTTGGGATACACATTATGCAGATCCTTAGCACTTGGGTTGCACTCGGATCTGCTTATCCTTTTCCCTCCTAGCATCTGTGAGATCCTACTCAAGTAACAGTAGTCAAATGTTGGGACAGTGTGTTATTTTAGCCTTGGTTTGATACTGTTGCATTTGATTTTCTTAAAATCTCAGTTTCTTTATGCAGTACTGTATGGGTAGAGAAGAATGTTATATTCAGGTTCATAAATATATTTGCATAGTTTTAAGGATATGAATACTGTAGTACATATATCTTCCCTGAAGTGATTTTTCTTCCCTTTTTTTTTTAAGCTTTCCTTCTAACCCTCCATTCACTTCTGTCAAGTCTTTGAACGTAAGATGAAATCAGTTTTAGCTTGGATTACTGTTGCTTTATTTAAATGACATCAATCTCAATAAAATAGTCTAGTAGATATGTAGTCAAAAAACTGATGGAGGAAATTCAGTTTTGTTCCCAAAAGCATCAAGATTTTTTCAGATGTGAAGCACAAAGCTAAAAGCTGAGTGTCTGCAGTTACACAAGAGTCCATCTTCTGTACCTTTTTTTTTTTGTAGTTTTTCTACTTAGATTTAATACGTATACTGTGTAAACTGAGAATTTTGAGAGAGGAATTTGTAGTTGTGATAAGGATTTTATGATAGTGTTCAAAGGCTGATAGTAGTTACCGAAAGGTATAGGTGAAGCACAGTACCAATTTTTTTTGTTAGTTTGTTTCTGTCATTTTCTCATTGAAATTCTGTCAGTAAGTTTATTTTAGTTCTGCTACACCATCTGTTGTTTGTGAAATAAACATTTCTGTGTCCGTGTCTTAGTTGAGCAGGTAGCATGGGAAGCTGGACATGAGCAGGTAGCATGGGAAGCTGGACATATTACAACCGTGCTTAGAAAGACAGTATAGGAAACATGGGCTGAGTGTTTATTGTGAGATAGGAGAGGTCTGTATTGATTCTTTATAAGCTTGTATTAAGAGGATAGATCTCAGAAGGAATTCACCTAGTAGTTTGTGGTAAACACTGGCGGTGTTCTCCCTACCGTCCTAATCCTTAAACCCTGCCTGACATTTTTAATGACAGTTTTGTCAATCCTTTTTATATTATTTCTAATGCGTGATTGACAGGGATCTGTTTCTTTCTTTCTAAATTAGGTCATTGTCCCTTCTCAAAAAGAATGTGCATTTTGAATTTAAAAGTGAGTTTGTATTATTAAAGGACAATGAGTTTTATTCCAGCACTAACCAACTGCTGAATCTCATGAATAAATTAGTCAAATTTACTTTGGTTTTGACAAAATCTCACTGGATTGTGAGATAATAGAATGCTTAAATTAAATCTTGTAAAGTGAGCCTGAACATTTATTGTAGGCTATTTTTTATGTTTTTACATCTTTTTACCCTTCGTCTTTTCATCTTGCCCAAGGCATTTCTTGCTGCTGTTTGGCCATAAGCTGAGGTTCATTTATTTTATGATTGAAGATAAAGCACTAAGAGATTAACAGCTAAGGTTTGCACTGTGTTATTAGTCTTTCCCATTTGCTCAACACAGCTTCCATGGAAGTGTCTGTAAATTTATGTTGGAGGATAGCATGAAAAGGAAAGAAGAATGCAAGTGAACCTTGGTTCTTCACACTATCTTCTTTTCATCCTCTTCCTATTACCTAGACCTGTCACACGCCAAATGGACAGTATCTCTTGTTTTTCCCGAGCCTGTTGTCTGTTCTGTTTGTAATTCTTGCCCGAAGGAGACTTCGCCCAGGTCCCGCTGCCTCTGCTGCAGCTGCAGAGCGCTGAGCAGTCCCAGCCCTGTGTGCCATATGTGCCCAGGTCTGTGTCACAGCCCGTGCTCAGCAGATCTACGTGCTGATAGCTTGGGAGTGAGCTGGGAGCCCTGGGCGTGCTTTGCCTTATCCGTGCGGTAGATCTGTTACATCCCAAGTACAGTGTATTGAACATGGGCTATGTGAATTGTGTGACACAGGTGCATGTTTCCCAAAGATCTGTTTCTCTCTGGAAAATCTGGAATATGAGTATGAGAGCCAAACACTTACTGAGCTGTTGTGTGAAAGAGGTGTACTATGTAGTGATGCAGTTAGGGGCATTTCCAAACAGCAGCAGCTTAGGCTGAACTCAGGCCTTCAACTCAGGCCATCACACAGATTCAGGGGTAAAGAGAGAGGCTAAAGTTTGTGAGGAGCTTGGGAGCCACTTTGGAGAATTGTCATGTCTTCCATTCTTAGGATATGCTGAGAGGTACTGGTGTGTCTCCTTTGTTACTATTTTAGTAGGAAGAGTTAGATTGGAAGGGAGCATGTTTTAATGAGCTGTAGTACAATTAGTAAGCTAACAAAAGTAGAAAAGTCAAGATGTAAAGGTGTGGTTTGGCAAAAAACCCAAAAGAATTACCTCTCAGCTGGTTATATAGCTTTTGTCAAGTACTGTCCCAATGCATTTGGACTATAAGGTCCTCAAGAAAGGGAGTTAGTACAAAATGGTTCTAGAGCAGTATGGCTTTCAGTATATGGGAAGCAGGACTTTGTAAAATAAAAAAGAAGAGTTGCAGATAAAGCACCTTGTTTTTTCTCTGGGCAGTGGTTGCCTTCCACTTATGGAAAATAAGCAAATAGATGAAAACCAGTTCATCTAAGCTGGATCTAGCATAGACTGAAATATTTTTTAGGAAGGAAAACCTCAGAAATAGCTGAATAATACCTCGATTTCTTTTGTCACACAGGACGCTTTCCATAGAAGACTTTGACAGTAGCTGGATTTCTTTCCCTTCAGCTTCTCTGCTTTTTTAATCTGGTAGCACAGGTCCAAGCATATCCACCTTCAAAACAGGGTTGCTGTTATTAGATGCACAAATTAAATTAAATTTAATCCATCTATCCAAGACAAACACAACATCTAGTATGTTGACTTGCAGACCATATCCAGTGTGGTGCTAGAACTAAATTATCCCAGGTGGAGTACAAATCCTCGGTGGTTAGTGGCCCAGCTGTTGTGAGCAGTGTCACCTACTACTTGTAGGTAGTGGCCACATATCTGATAATTGTCCTGGGAGCTCTGATTGGGTCAGGAGGTGAAGTGAATGAACTGTTTTATCTAATATTTATCCACCCTACGCGTAAATGATTCATGTCCTGCTGCAGCTTATTGAATCACTTTGGTGTGAGGTAAAACCAGACAAAATGGAATGCACCTTCCATCAAGTAGATAAAGATGTGTATTTGAAGGTGGAAGTTGTGCATGTGCTTGAGACTTGAGGATTTTAGATGATTTGAAGAACTGCCTTAGTGCATTTGTTTTTGTGAGGCAGCAGAGCTGAAAAATCAGCAGTGAAGGATGGAGTTAAGGTATCCTCTGTCAAAGCAGGGACCAGCTTTAGAACATGCTGTAAGGGAAGAGGGTTATTTCAACTACGCAGTGGAAAGTAATTCCTTAATAGCTGAAATGAGTAGTTATGAGGGAAACTGAGTTTTGAATTTGTTTTATTTTACTTGTTTGAGGATTTGGATGGTCAAAAAAGAGTGCCGTAGAACCTGGAAAATATGAAAACCGGGAGGATTTTATGACATATAATTCTTAGAAGAATTAGATATAATAAAAAAAGCATTTATTGTTAGTCAGCTAAGATCTCAAAGTCAGCTCTGAAGAGAGATGCCATTTACAGTGAGAGATGGCCAGCAACTGGAAACTTTGAATAAAATTGGATCAGCAATAAGAAATCAAGTCTAAATTATGGCTTTTAAAGTGGTAGACTTCTAGTGGTGGTAGATGTATGTGGATTTTGGTGCAAGTTTTCTTTTTCCTCCCTTTTGACCCATCTTTGCTTTTTCAGATACTTGTCTTAGCCTGTATGTACCTTTAATGTCTGACTGAGATGCTAAATACAACTTTTATTCAGGTAAATGGCATTGTTGGCAGTTTTGTTGTGCTTTAGCGGTATTTTTTTTTCAGCTGACTAGGGTACAATCTGCAAATCCAAGTCTATTTTGTGAAACTCTGGCTAACTGCAGCCTGAAACTTATATTCTAATGCTCTTTCTAAACTATGCTCTTATGTCATGTATAGGCATATAGTGTTGACTGGAGCCAAACTAGAGGAGAGCAGCTAGTGGTGTCTGGTTCATGGGATCAAACAGCCAAGCTGGTATGTTGATTTTCTGCTGAAGCTGAAAAGTGTGGTTTCTTTTGGATCTGATAGTTCTTTGTGTTAAGAAACAACATGGATTCTTTTTCTCTGTTTATTTTTACCCTGCAGCTGAAATTCTGCTTTGACTGAGCTGTTGCTTAAACTCTCAGTTTATACCAGTTTAAGTGCACAAATGCTTTTTTAATAGAAGTTCATTTAGTACTTTGTGGATGTATAAAGTTTTTTTTTTCAGTGTATGAAACCCTTTCATTTCTTACTGAATGTGTATCTCAACAGTTTTCTTTTTTCCTTTATTCAGTGGGATCCAGCTGTGGGGAAGTCATTATGCACTTTTAAAGGCCACGAAGGGGTCATTTACAGCACTATATGGTCTCCACACATCCCAGGTTGTTTTGCATCTGCCTCAGGTAAGCACGATGGTAAAGAGGTTCTCAAAACAAAAACCCAAAGGCCACCTTCTGCGTTAGTGGATTAGTTCAGCACTTTGTCCAGCAGATGGTAGTGTGTGACACACACTTGTTCTACAAAAATGGAACAAGGAAAGGTAAATGTATTGCTGCAGCTGGATTTGTAGGTTCTTTTACAACCAGTTGTTCAACCTCTTGGCCATTTAAACGAGGATCAGCAATTTTCTAGCAGTGACCTTGTGGCAGTTTTTTCTGTTACTTTATGTAGCTCTCTTCCATTCATCTTACTCTTGTTATTGACAGCTAAATCATGTTATATGCTTTATTTTGTGTTTTGGCCTATGTTTTTGTTCAAAATATCTCAAGTGTCAGTAGACTGTTAACTCTGTGAGAAATGTAGTCAGTTCCCACTGAGCTTTTTTAAGTACTTCTGTAGATTTGTGTGTCATATTCTCTGGGAAAGGTAATAATCAGTTTTACTTTTCTGCTTTGGTCAGTGCTATGGGTCTTGCTGGTAAGTACAGTCATAATTGAGTTGGGTGTACCCAGAGGCAAAGAGAGGTGAGGTGGCAGTGTTTTCCAAACACTTCTCCTGCTTCAGAGGCACAAGGAGAGCTCTGGAGTGATACCTGGAGCCCAGCTGATGATTAACTGGGTGAGAGGTGGTGTGAGCCACAGAGTTTGCCTGGGAAATAGAAGGGCTGTCTTAATACAAATATTGATAGATTAACTCTCGTGGCCTCAATTTCTCAGATTTCAAATCTGTTATACTTCTGTACTGATTTAAATAGAAATTGTGTGGCTCTTATATCAAGAGGGTAAGCGGGTATAACTATTCTTTCCTGTTACTGAAGTTAGACAGTGTGTACACACTGTCTTCTCTATTCTGTGGGAATCCAGATGAAAAAGTGCATGTGGCTTTCATAAAATTTCAGTCTGGCTCTCTCCATCTGCTTCTGCCTGCAGAGTTAAGCTAGAATGATGAACAAGTAACGTTTATTTGTTCTAACATAGTAGTACTTGAAAGCCAGATGATGGAGCGCAGATGTTTCCATCTTATGTGGTGGATACCTGTCTAACAGGATGTGCAGAAACTTACTGGATTGAGCCCTGTACACTGTATGAACAGTTCTACTGAAATGCAGCTGTCTATATACTACAAGATACTAAATACAATTTGGTCAAGGTTAAGTGCTTAGTGTTTTTTGCAAGTTCTAAAGAATGATCTCTTAAAGTCCTGCTAAGAACCTTCCTGTCCATGGTAACCTTACTCATACAAAATTTCTGGCATTCTAGATGAACAAAAGGGCTTTGCTGATACAGCTAATTATTTCAAATTTGAACCTCTAGGATATGAAGCCAAACTTTCTTCTAATACATTGTCACTTGAACAATTTTGGGAAACATTGATTGTTAGATGCTCTATGTCATGGTACCTAAATTGGGTACAACAATTGATCTGTTCTTTGGGTGACTCAGTGGGTGCAGCTGTTGGAAGTTTTGTCTAAAACGCTACCGAGTTCCTATTCTTTTGTGAATTTTTACTTGATGCTTGAAAGGGACTAATATGCTACTGGAGCCTAAAGCTAATTGCAGTCATTGATGGAAAAACAACATGCACAAAAGACACAGTATTTTTCTTCTCTAAGTACTACTTGGGTGTGAAATAAAAATCTGCTGTCACTACACTGGTGGTGTAATTCTGGGTATAAAATCATTAGGTAAGAGAAAAAGAAGTCTTCAGAATGATGGTGAACTTTCTTCCAGTTTCCAAAATAAAACGTCTGGTGTGCTTCCAGATGAAATAACGTAGAAATCATGACATGCTGATGGGAAAAAGGTTTCTGTGTTTGCATTGTTTACATTGAAATTTTTCTGTGGTTTGATTGGATTGCTTCACTACAGAAAATACACATTGACAGTCATTCTTTTGGTCAGCAGGACTGTGGATAGTAGGGCTCATGACCCTCTAGCTATGTGTATAAATGCCATTTCCTTATTGTAAACATATTGCCATTTGCATATGCCATTTCCATATTGTAAACAGTTGATGTTCAGAGAGTTTATTGTTTAGTGCTTAAGGACATTCTACTCTGTCAGTCAAGGTATGCAATGAAAGTAAAGTCGAACTGTTCAAGGAGGCTGGTTGTCCTCATTTAAAACTTGCTATGATCTGCATACTCTGTAAGGATGACAGAAAATCATGGGACAGAAAGCTAAATTTCAGTGATGATTCATCTTCTATTGAGCTAAAGTTGGAGCTGGAGAGAAACTTGAATCTCAATGTGATAGTACTGTGTCAAATTTAGATCTGTTCCCTTCTTTGGGATGCACTTGCTGGAAAGGTTGACCTGCATTTTTGTGGTCTCTTATTTTGCAACTTTTTGTTGTCTTGAAAATTAGTAACTGAAATGTGTCTGGAGGGAAACTTTTTTGCTTTCTTTCATCTCACTTGGATTTTTTCACTTTTTAAAACGATATCTTTTTTGGATGTTGTTATTGAAAATTATTGAAACATTCCTTTCTTGAAGGAGTCTGTACTACTTTGGGATCGTAGGGTGTCTGTGTGTCTGTGTCCTTTTTTTCTCTCTTTTGCCCCAGCTGTCCCCTTTCACTCATCCCACCTCACACATACCTACTCACAACCATGTACTTACTGCTATCTTAATAGTATAGTCATAATGCTTGAGACATGAGCTGTTTCATGTTGCAGCATCTTCAATTCTGCATGTACTAGTAAAATAAGGTATGTTGTAAACCACAGATTGGAAAAAAATGTTGGTCTTTAATACGTCCAGTTAAACTAAATGTAAGTAAAGCAATGCACTCTTTTTTCCCCTTTCTTTTAAAGGAAGTAAGCAAGGGGAAAGAAGGTTTAAAAACATTTTGCGTGCCACACCCCTGCCATTTTTCTGCCTTTATTTGAATCCCCATAGAATCCAGCAGAAGTTTAATTTCCATATAACTTAGTTTGTGAACACTGAAAACAGAAAAACAGAATCGCAAATCGCAGTAGAATAGCTGCTCAAAAGGATCAGCTTATGCTTGAAGCTGATATTTGATTTTGAAATAATGGCTTTCTCTCAAGCTATTATGAGACTAGAAAAAGAATACAAGTGAAGAAAATGAGAAATCTAAGATGGCAATATAAAGCAATTGAAAAAGAATTTGATACTAGGTATAGCTTTTTTGCTTCATTAAGTCTCCATTCTTACATACAAGAAAACTGAGCTTGTCTGCAGTGGACAATAAAATGCAGTTGAATTGCAAAAGATATATATGTCTGATGCTTCAGTTAAATTAGGTTTTATTCAGCATCTAATAAACTTCCATTTAACATTTACAGGGATGTGTGAGGTACTTTACCATGCTGTTATCTTCATGTATAATCATTTGTACTCTCAAAAGTGGCCCTTTTTTTTTTTAATTGGTCGTTAATAGTAGCAGAGCATACTGTTAATTCTGTATATGTAAATAAGTGCTGTTATGATGTCAGTAACAATGTCTGAGCAGATAAGGTAAGCAGGATGTTCAGATGTACGTGCAGCACCAAACCAGAGCCCTGGTAAATGTCTGCCTTATGCTGAAAACACACTGATGTGGAAAATGTCATTAAAGAAGTGACATGAATGTTTAACAGCAGCCTCATGGCTAAAGGGGTTTAATGAGTCATTATGTCGTTTGCCTAGTAGATGTTTTTTTTTTTTTTTAACACAGAGAGCAAATTGGTGAAAAGCTCATAAAGAACACTAGAAATGCATGCAACAGTAATATTTAGTCAAATGTTAAATGATTCTCCATGACTGCAGAGCAATAGACCTTGCTCAGTCCTGTGGTTTATAAAGAAAGCATCCCTTTTTACTATCAACTGGATTTATTGTCCTTTGTAGTAGAAAGTACTTAATGAGTACCATTTTACCTTCATCCACATAACTGTAGTGTTCTTTGATACTGATACAACACCAACAAATGAAAATTGAATGTTTTGGATTCAACAAAGCCCAGATTTAGAATGACTGATAGCTATTTTCTTTAATACTGGGGCCCTAGTTTTAATGCTGCATTCCTTTTTAAATCACTCTTTAAGTTTACTGATCAGGGCAGGTACATAATTTTAATAACATCTTAACTCATGAATAAGGGAAAGAAATTTTTTTGAAATCTGCTGGACAGTGTCTGTATTCATCAGTATTTAGATTGTTTCATTGTATTCTTTGCTCAAAGACTTATTTTTCAGACTGAAAGCCCAGGGCAAAAATTTTTCTCGTACCACAACAAGGTGTGATAATTTCTGATAAATTTTTATTATGTTGACAAAAATGTTGGATGACTGTAGCTTTGCTGCTTTACAGATGAACTTGTAAATCCAGGTCCCACCCATTCTAAGCCCTTGCACTGAGTGCTAGACTTAAATGTTAAAACTAAAAACCATTGTTTATCTCATATTCTGTTTTACTGCCAGCCCTGAAATAGTGAGTTGCCTTTTAAAAAGTCTCTTCTTGCTTGTTGGTCTCTTGGTGACAAAATGTGTGTACTAAAGAGATTGTCAAGCTGTAGTTTCATAAATCAGGCTGGCATGCAGTCTTGGTGCACCTTTCTGTGCTTGGTATTCAAATTGTAAAAAAACCTGTGATTGAACAAATTATTTTGCATGAAATAATGAGCTGGGGAAGGTGTACATCTGCTAAGAGAACATTTACTGAATTAATTGGAAAGAACAGCCTTGAGTGCAGCTTCTCACTAGAGGTGTTTTTCATGTTTCTAGACCGAAGTTTGGGGTTGTCAGGTCTTTGACATCAGTTTTCTGAAGTTTCAGCTCCCATTCCTGCCTCAGAAGTAGCACAGCAAAAGAAGGAGCTGTTGGAGAGTAGGGCTTGTGGACAAGTAATTCCAAAGATATTTATGTTTGTTCAGGTTCCTTGAAAATAGAAGAAATAATCTGCTGTTTTCAGCTATGACAGTGGTTTCTCATGCATTCCAAAGCACTTTTTTTCTAGAGGTTTATATTCCATCCATATGTGTGTGGCCTGGGTTCACTTTTTGCTTCTTAGGACTCCTGGTTATTTAATGTGTTAGAAGAAATGCCTTAGTGAACAAGGTTTAAGGCTTTGCAAAAAAATGGTTGTTTTTGGAATCCGAACCCTAAAGGGATAAAAGAATAAGATCCTTCAAGTTACTGCATGGTACGCTGTTGTACAAATCAAACATCTAGAGAGCAAGCTGACTGGGGAGCTACTGTGGCTTGTTGTGTTTAGCTAAACTGCTGTTTATACTAGAAGCTTTTGAAATGCAGTTTACTTGCTTAGTTTGTTGTGTCTAATCTATCTAATGATGTTAGGTGAGTGTTTTCATTTGGAATCTGTTACTTCAAGACATACCAGCACAGTATTAAATTCATCCAAGTCTTGTGCTCCAGTGTTGTGGTTTAACCCCAGCCAGCCACCAAGCCCCACGCAGCCTCCTGGTCACTCTCCCACCAGTAGGATCAGGGAGAGAATAGCTAGGGTAGAAGTGAGAAAACTCGTGGATTGAGATAAAGACAGTTAAATAGGGAAAGCAAAAGCTGTGCACACAAACAAAGAAAAACAAGGAATTAATTCAGTGCTTCCCTCGGGCAGGCAGGTGTTTGGCCATCCCTGGGAGAGCAGGCCCCATCATGCGTGACGGTGACTTGTGAAGGCAAATACCATCTCTCCAAACGTCCTTCCACTTCCTCCTTCATTCCCCTACTTTATATGCTGAGCATGATGTCACGGGTCCGGAATATCCCTTTGGTCACTTGGGGTCACCTGTCCTGGCTGTGTCTCCTCCCAACCTCCAGTGTACCCCCAGCCCCCTCACCAGCGGGGCAGTATGAAAAGCAGAAAGGGCCTTGGCTCTGTGTAAGCCCTGCTCAGCAGTAACAAAAACATCTCTTTATTATCAACCCTGTGCTCAGCACAAATCCAAAATAGAGCCCCATACCAGCTACTGTGAAGAAAATTAACCTTACCCAAGCCAAAACCAGCGCATCAAATAAACTTTACTAAATAATCCTCTAATGTACAAGCTGAAGTGTTTGTCAGGAAATGAGTTTATCCCTGAATTTATACTATGTGCTAACCATAGTAAAGTACTGTATATAGCACATGCGGTAATATAAAGCACTTTCAGGTTATAATATTTTGTATTAGAATCTCATTATTGTAAAATGGTCTAGTGTTCAGAAGAAATAAGCAGTAACAGGTTTTTACAGTAAATTAATTTGGGTTGTTTCATTTGGGTTACAGGTAGTTATCTAGCCAATATTGCCATTTTCTGAAGAATGGCTTAATCATAAGTCGTAACTGTGGTCAATTTTGAAATAAAAATTTTGTCCCAAGATTTATGTATAGTCTTGTTGGCAAACACTGAAATAAAGATTTCACTAACTTTTTTTGTTGTTGTTAATTTATCTTAATGTTATTTTATTTTTTTCAGAAAAAGAATTGGTTAGGCTCTTCCCTGAAATAACTTAAAACTCTTCTAATTTTTAGTTTGACAGCATTTTGTATCAGACTAAAATTGACGACTTGGAAAGTATGTTTCCACTGGTAATTACGTGTACTTGCTAAGTGAGTTGTGCTACATGGAGATAGATTTTGTGTATTCGGTAGTACTCTTGGATGATTTAACTAAAGCTGTTATTTGTGTCACTCTATTTCTGTCTCTTTGTGTGGAATCCCATGAGCTTTATTATTCCTGTTCTAAGTTTTCCTGTACTGTTGTATTGGTTTAACCCCCGTTGACAGCTCAGGCCCACGCAGCCACTCAGTCGCTCCCCCACGGTGGGATGGAAGAGAGAATCAGAAGGGCCAAAGCTGGAAAACTCATGGGCTGTGGTAAAGACAGTTTAATAGGTAAAACTAAAGCTGTGAATGCAAGAGCAAAACAAGGAATTCATTCACCACTTTCCATGGGCAGGCAGGTGTACAGGCATTTCTTGGAATGCACAATTCCATCATGCATAATCATTACTTGGGAAGACAAATGCCATCGTTCCAAACATCTCTTTCTACCTTCTTCCTCCAGCTTCGTAGGTTAAGCATGACCCCGTGTGTTACGCATGACGCCATGTGTTATGGGGTATCCCTTTAGTCAGCTGTGGTCAGCTGTTCTGGTTGTGTCCCCTTCCAACTTCATGTGCAACCCCAGCCCCGCCACTGGCAGGGCACCTTGAGGAGCTGGAAAGTCCTTGACGTAGTGTAAGCACTCCTCAGTGACAAGCAAAACATCAGTGTGTTATCAACCTTATTCTCATCTTAAATCCAAAGCACAGCACTATACCAGCTATTCAGAAGAAAAATATCTCTATTCCAGCCAAAATCAGAACAATTATCTGTGATAGAAATAATCAGAATGATCGTTTTAACGTTCATAAAAAGATTGGTTTTGAGAGTCATGAGATTTGGGTTCTGCTTTTAATTCTCCCACAGATTTTCTCTTTGATTTGGGCTAAATAATCTGGTTAAGTATTTAAAAATATGTATAAGGAAGCAAGTAATGTTAATTTGTAATCATGTAATGATGCTGCTGAAGTACTTACTTTGAGATGGTTTTGTCTTTTTACAAATGCATGTAGTGATAGAACAAGGGGTAATGCTTTAAACTGAAAAAGGGTAGGTTTAGATTAGATATAATGAAGAAATTCTATACTGTGAGGGCGATGAAGCACCAGAACAGGTTACCCAGAGAAGCTGTGGATGCCCCATCCATGGAAGTGTTCAAGACCAGGTTGGATGGGGCTCTGAGCAACCTGGTCCAGCGGAAGTTGGTTTCTGAAAAACACTGTACCTGTCCGAGTTAGAATCCTTTTCCCCTTCAGATAGTGTTTAAAGTTTCATGGGGTTTTATTAACCTCCCAAACACCTAGCTATTTTTCATAGTTACTATTATACCTCTGCTCTGTTTGGGAATGATTGCTTAGCTGGTTGTTCTCGAAGGACTTCAGAGATGATGATGTATGAATTTGGGTAAAATATATCTGTGAGTTTAAAAAGTAATATAAAATCTACATGAAATTTAAATCTTAAATAAACTTTATCTTTTCACTGTCAGACATTGTCATTCACATTAGCAGTCTTTATCCTGTGTATAAGGATGATGTACTTGTAGATTAGCATCAATTGAAAAGTTTTGAATAGATGAGTGTATATTGTGTAGTTTTATTGATTCGTCCAAGATTTCACAAATATTCATTAGAAAGAAAGAAAGCAAGTACAATGTATAAACAATTCTGAAATCATAATTATCTAACAGACCAGTAAAAATCTGTTGCCATAGAGAAATGGCTTCTTACAAAAATAGAAATATTTTATGGGGAAAATGTTGGGTTGTGGTTGCTTACTTTGGGATGTCAGCTGGAAGTGTCTGTTAATGAATATGATTGTACTAGGTGTGCTTTCCTTGTACTTTCTGTTATTATTATCCTACTTTCACTTTATCTTGTGGAAGAAGTACATCCTCAGTGTTTGTAGTACTCACGGAAATGTGAAAATTGCAAAATTTTTAACTGCAGCTTTTGTTGAAATTAAATGTAAATATATATATGTAATGGAAATAAGTTTGAGGTTTAAAAAAGTTCTTTAAAATGTGCACTGAGGATTGCACTGTGTTAGGATTGGACTGTTTATCAGGTGTTTTTTCTAATTAATCAGATTTTTCCACTTAAATGGAAAAATTGGATTTGCCTTTGGCTTTAAATCAGTCTTTTCTATTCACAGAAAGGTTCACTTGCATGTTGTGTTACTCCATGAAAAACATTTCACTGATAGTGCCAGCCAGAATTAATAACTGCTAAGTCTAGCATTTTCAAAGAAATAAAAAAAAAAAAGGAAAATAACCATTTTTCCCCTTTTCTCATGCATCAGCATTTTCTATTAAAAAAGAAATAATCGGGGCAATTGTATATTTAGTGTCAAAATTGATACTGGCTGAGTAACTTATTTTTCCAAATGTTTTTGGCCCTCATAATGCTACTGTAGCATCTCTGTAGCAGTTCATCCTAGTTCACCTGGATTTATATATTTATTTGCTTGGGGAAAATGATCCTGTCTGTAGTGAAATATATGTTTCCCCTTCAAATCTATGTTAACTGATTAAATTAAAATAAAAGCTTTTTAAGAAGTCCATTATAATATCTCCGAAAGACTTAAAACTCAAACTGAACTCTCCTCTACAGGCAAGCAGATTAGCAAGGCTAATGGAGAGTGGATGGGCGTCCTATCTGTTTTTTTGCCAAAACCCTGCTGCTCGTGTTTCTTCCTCTCCATATGTTGCCCTGTTTTTATAAGCACTGTAGTGATGTTTGAGGCTTCAGCTGGCTGCAGGGTGCCGTTGTCAGGAGGGCTATCCCTGTACTGAGCAGCAGTCTTCCTCTTGACAGTAGGAGGGGTGGAGTGAAAGCAGTGAGAAATTGGGTGTTGTTCCCACCTTACAGACGGGGAATTTATCCACCAGGAGTACAGCATCTCTCACAGTCAGGAGGGCTGAGGACAAGCCAGCCAACACCAGAGCAAAGCCCCCCGAGGCAGAAGGCTGGACTCACGACGTGTAGTGAACCAAGCTCTCTCTGCCTTATATTTTTTTATTCAAACTTTCCAAATGTTGTATGGGGTTTTTTGTGAGGTCTGCAGGGTCTGGTAGTTCATGCAATTAGGAATATTGCTGTGGCTCTAGGGATGGTTTTCTTTGATCTGTAGCCAGTTTCTTGAAAAGAGCTATGATTTTTTTGTGGCCATTTTTGTGCCTGTGTATTTTACAGCCAGTGACCAGCAGGGCATGAAAACCATCAAAATGCTTGTATATAAATGGCATGAAAATAATAATTTTAAGGAAATATCAATAATCTCCTCAGTAGCAAGGTAAAACAGTGGTTTTTAAATTTAGGTAGTATTGATATGTGCTTCCTATAGAAATCATGAATGTTTTAATCACCTTTTAGTGACTAAATTTGTCTCTTGAATGAACATAGGCATAATCATCAATTCTAATTAATTTTGTCTTTCTGTAAGCTAGAGAGCTAGAGAATCCATTTTTGCTGACACAAAGCTAAATATTCAGGGCTAATTAGAAAATCCCGATTTTAAAAATTGAAAAGCATAGTTGTCCCGTCAGCTCATGCAACATTCAGTGTCTTTACAAGCCATTAGGAACTGAATTCATAAGGGTGTATACAAATGCTAGAGATCTTTAGGGGTAGAAGAATATTTATGGCTGGGGTTAAGAGAGAGGAACAGGTGATTAACAGCTCTTAAGGTAAGCTGGACTCCCTTCATTGCTCTGTGTGTGTGTGTGCTCCAAGGTTAAAGCACGTTGCCTTTCATATCTGTAACAGTTACAGTCAAATGGCGTTATCTCCCATTATTTCAACAAATGAAAGTAACTGCAGGCTTTGCCCATGATGAATACAGGTGATAGGTACATCTTAAATTTTTCTTTCATCGAAGGAATTTTGAATAAGTTGTATATCAAATACTGTTCACTTTTCTTTGTGCCAAAAGCATGTGACTAGGTAGTACCTTTCAGATGGCTTGAAAAGAAAGCTTTTTCATGATTCTGATCTTTTAAGTTCATTTTTAAATTGACCTTAAGATCCTAGTTTAATTTAATGATATTTAAGTCTTTTACCCTATCTCATTTTAATAAAATCTGAGTTTAAAAAATAGTGGAAGTGTTAGTAATAAAATGAAGTTATGGGTTTTTTTCTCCAATAAAAGAACCGTAGTAAGTTCAGATACCTTTTCTTGCATCAATCCAGCTTCTATAATGTGTCTATAATGTGCTTGCTTTATTTGGCATGCAACCATTTGTATTTCATACAGCTAAGAAACACTTGTCTGCTAGGTACTAATGGATTAACTGAATCCCGTAACTGATGCAACAACATTGAATCAGTTTCTCATTGTTTCAGGTGATCAGACTTTAAGAATTTGGGATGTGAAAACCCCAGGAGTCAAACTTGTGATACCAGCCCACCAGGCTGAGGTCTTGAGCTGTGACTGGTGCAAATATGATGAGGTATAAAACCGTTCGTGCCACTGTTTTGCTAATTGAACCACTCTCATTAAATAGCAAGGGGTTTTACTGCAACATTATTGCATCTTCTCTTTATGAAAATATGCCTAGTTGCTTTATTGCTGTCATTCCCTATTACATCTCCAGAAGAGCTTTGTTCTAACAGATGGTCAGCCCAAGCAGATCAGAGATTTTGCTTACTCTTTTGTGTACGGGCAGAGTAGTTAATAGTGGAAAACCAGTTTGTGTTTCTCTGTGCTCTTTAATTTACACACTGGGGACATCACTTCATTTATGATTTATTACTCTGTATTTTTTGATTTATCTAACTTTTGTATCCAACAATTAAATTGTCATAAGATGTCTGTGTTTAATCAAATCATCAGAACTTGCTGGTAACTGGTGCAGTTGACTGTAGCTTGAAAGGCTGGGATTTGAGGAACATCCGGCAACCAGTGTTTGTCTTGCTTGGTCATACCTATGCTATCAGAAGAGTAAAGGTAAGTTGTACTTTATTTCCCATTAACCATCACTGAATTGTTACACAATTTTTTTTCTGGAAATCAGTAATACTTTATATTATCTAATAACTAGGAAAAAACCCAACAAGATTTTAGATGTTACAGTGGCTGTTCTTGAAAACTTCCAGTTTAGCACTGTAAAACATTTTGATGTTTAGTAGATTGCTGAGATTTTACAGTAAATGACATTTCCAAAGTCAGTATATTTACACGAAGAGTGTTAGAGGGCTTGAGAAAGTGTACTTCAGTTAACTTATATGGGAAATTTGAGATGGAGAAAACATTTCCCCTTACTCATTTTTAAATGATGGTGTTCCTTTGTCTTTCCACACAAAGGGTCAATATTCACAGAAGACAAGGTATAGAACTCATTGTGAATATATACTTTTTTGTATACAAAGAAAACATTAATGTGTTCACAGAGATTTTGAAACTTT
>VYZQ01007849.1:36116-48191 GCA_013400655.1 Mystacornis crossleyi
AAAGTAGAGTTACATCTTGTGGAAATGTACAGAAAAACAGACTTTCTCTGCTTTTTTCTTTTGATCGCTTGCTCTTATCTTTTACACTTAATTACCAAGGACCTGATAGCTTCCACCCAGCTGTTGTGGCTATCCCACTGCTGTAATGATAACACTATTAGTACTTCATTTTAGTGTCTCCTTATGGTCCTTCTCTAGAATGCTACCAAAGTTATGCAGTTTCTTTGATTCTTTGAGATAAAAAGAACCTACTTACCTAATTCCAGAGTGGATTTTTTCCAGAAAATACCAGATATCACCAGCTGCAAGTGTTAAACCAATCTGAACACCTTATTGAGTTGGAGGGGCTAAAAGAAGGTGATATTTCTTATTGGTGCTTCTGGTATGTCTTTCCCAAACTGTGAAAATTAAACTTTCACTAAGTCAAAGCTAGCCACTCATGAGTAATGGTCACTCTTTGCATTATCAGCAAAAGTCTCTTGGTGTTTGGAAAGGTTTCTGTCAGGCATCACAATTCTGTAAAAGCTGCAAGTGTATGGAGAGGAAAATCAATTTTGATACTGAAGTACTGGCAAGGGTGGGAGTAGTTTCTTACTCAATAAATGTGTTGCTTGTGCATTTTATTTGGTGCAGTGGCTTACATATACTTGCTACTTCTGTGAGCCCCATCTTTTAGTCAGTGTAGTGGATTCTGTTTGTCTCCTGCATGACCAGTAAAGGTTTGAGAAGTCCCAGTGAATTGCACTAGTGAAGCTCATAGGAAGACAACAGGATTTTGAAGCTGTTACTGTTTGGCTTATGATTGTTTGTGATTATATCCCAAAAGGAAGGAACTTAACTCTGAGCTGAAGGATGGAAGATTGGATAGGGTCACTGGAAAACACAGTTTTCACTGATGTAAAGTGACTGCATTTGGGGTCACCAAGGTCAGTATCAGCACAGAAGGGCATTTTATAGTTCCAGTGTATCTTGTACAGAACTTAAAATTGGCTTACCAATTACACCAGTTCTTGAAAGACTGAGGTGATGTCTTTCCCCTGATTTTTAGAATACAGAGGAATTGCTAGAAAATTTGTGGAGATTTCAAGGACTTTTCTCTAATCCGCAACTCACATCTCCATTTCCTTTACAGCTTACTGATAAAATGCACACTTGGAAGACTTGCATTTAGGAATGTGTAGCATAACTTCCAAGTCATCTTCCCTTTGCCCATGTCAGAGCAACAGAACAAACATTGAGACAGCTCTCTGCTTCTTAGATCAGTTCTTTGTGACATATCTTTGCAATGTGAAAAATAATGCCCCTGATGTCTTTTACCTTTTTTTTTTCCCTTAAGAAAGGAATGAATTTTTTAAGCATTATTTGGAACATCTGTTTCTGATAGATCTTTATAAGAAGTTCTGCTCTGGGGTTTGTTTAATTATTTCCAGTGTCTTTACTGGAAATAAGAATTAAATCAAGGCGTGTTTTTCCAAAAGTAAATTTTAAAAAATATTGGTGTTACTTCACGTTGAAAATAAAAGGTTTTATTTGCAAATAAAACTTCCACTCCTGTGTGTAGGTTGCATGGTGCAATTCACTCTGGCAACTGCTGACCAAACAGGCCACAGTAGAGGTCCAGATTTTCTCGAAGAAAATAGGTATTGAATGAATTTAAACTGATTCATGATCCTTTATGCACTTGACCAGGTAGTTTCAATGTTCACCTGTGAAAATAATTTGATGAGTAGCAAACCTAATAGCTTGCTTTATCTTCACTTAATCTCCGTCCCATGTGCTTAGAGGATGTTCAGGATCCCTCAAAAATATGTAATGATAATATAAATAGACCATTAAATTCTGTTTGAGAGGACACAGAAGATAAGAAACTAGAAGAGGAAGGGAAACACAACTAATGGGAGTCAAGAACTGAATATTTTTTCTGCTGTCTCTTCTACAGGAAAAAAAGACAGGTCTCCTTTGAAAATGGGATGGGGAGAAGCTGAGAAATGGGTCTCTCTCAGGCACATTTATATATTATCATGTGATTCATTATGAGCACTCTGGAAGCTCAGTGGCACCAAGATAGTTCTGGAGATATTAATCTAGAGAGGGCTGTACTTTTTTCTGATTAAACCCTTTCATAAAGGGTAATTGAACTCTTAAGTTTTTAGTTGCTCTTTTGAATATATTTTATCTTGATTAGGGCTTGCAGATTTATTGTGCCTTCAAGTACTGAATAAAAAAGTTGATAGCTAACTTGGGAGTTTTTTCTTGTTCTCTTGCTTCTTCTGAACAGTAAAGAGGCAGAATGTCACTCAGGTAATTGCACTAGACTGAATGGATTGCCCTCGGGTGCTGGGAAAGGTCTAAGTCTATTGCAAGGCAAGATGATTGTGATGAATGGGAAACAGAGGGCCTGTCAAGGGAGTAAATCAGTTAATGAGTCAATGGAAATGGCTCTGATAAATGAATGGATGTCAGTATTAAATCAGCTGGTGGAAAACATTGTTATACTCTCGGACAAGGCTAAATATTTCAATAAAATTCAGGATAGCTGTTTTAGTTGAGTTGAACTGTGGTTTTCTAGTCAAGCAATTAGCTTTCTAAATGATTGCAGGTTTTTGTTTGTTTGCTTGCTTTTTGGCATTATGTGAAGAGAAATACAGCGATCCCCACTTTTTGTGGTTGCTTTTGTATCTTTGCTGGCTGATAAGTTGGCATGATATTTATTCTGCAGTAATAACAGTATAGTACCTTCAGTGTATATGCTAGTACCACAGCTTTGCTACTGAAATAAAAGCACTAAAGACAAGTAATAAATGTAATTTTGTTCGACTGCCTTTGTCCCATGTAGCTTTAGTTAGAATTAAAATTACCAGGCTTAGAATGCTTCTTCTATTTGCATTATTTCTTGATGTAGTTTACCAGTCAGTGCAACAGAGAATATTCTTGTTTTACAGTTAAGCTCTAGTTAGTCTCCTTTGCTCTGCAGTTTAGTAGTTAAAAGTTGCTATTGTAAAACTGAATTCTATAGTAACAAGAGTTATAAATGATAATGAAAGTTGCATGACATACAAAATATGCCATGCAAAATGGTCAATATTCTAAGGATATTGCAATTTATACAGTTCTTCACAACTGAAATAAGCTGTCCTCTACTCTGCCGGCATGTTAGTTAAAAAAAAAAAGAATGCACCCTCTAGAAACTGAAATTAGTGAGATCTGTTTGAATCTCAGAGTAAAATTTGTCCCCAGCACAGCAGACAATTTTTACAGGACAAACTTCCATCCCTTCATGGTCCTAATGGCAGGGACTTTTATCAGGTATGCAAATAAAGCCTGAGTCCATTTTCAGTTTTCCTTTGTCTTCATCCCACCACAGGAAGATCTTCTCCACCTGCCAGTAACATCATCTCATTAATCAAGATACAAACTCAAGGAACTTGCTCTTTTTGTATGCTTTATTTATTTACTGTGGTGTGCTGGATGAGCCCTCAGCCCAATGAAATTTCTACCTCTGTTTTAAAATTTAAATTAAGTAGCATTTAGTTTATTTTAAAAAAAGGCTAAAGCATTTTAAAGTATGTATTACAAGTGGTCATATGTGACCTGAGAACTAACATTTCTAAATACTTTTAAAGCAGTTACATTCAATATCCCATGTTCCCTTCTGGGGAAAGGTGCACAACTGTCGTAAGACCACTGTATAAGACAAGTCACAAGATAAAAGGCAAAATGCAAGGAGAAGACGTTTTGTAAACTGATCCAGTTGCTGCATGAACAGGTCCTTCTCTTTGTATTAGGATTCATCTTAGTCATTTGTATTTGAGGTAGTGAGAATCTCTGAGCCACTGCAAAGGGGCACGTGGTACTCTCCATCAGTGAATGCTGCCTTCTGCACTCTTAGCTTACAGTTGCCCCCTTTCTCTGACAGTCTTGGCTGTATTTTTTGAGAAAGTAAGGAGAAATGGAAATGCTATTTAATTTTTTAATGTTCTTCCATGCTGCAGTGTCCCAGTTTCCCATAGATACCTGTTTGCTGTACTCTTCATGTGTATTTTCATCAAGGTTTCTGATATCAGTATTCTGTTATAGACTTCCTGCTGCACAGGAGAACTTCATTCTTACTGTAGCTTTTGTTTTCCTTTTGGTGGCTGGCTGTATTTTCTCCTTTCATGCGGTATCATTGAGTCAGTGAGTTGGGCATCTTATCACAAGTGATCCTTTTCAAACTCTTTTAATATCCCCTGTTTATTTTCAGTGTTGCTAGATTAAATGGTTCTATAACTATATTTGTTCAGAGGTGGTTTCAGGGATGCTAATTACATTGATAACAGGTGGGGATTCCCATGGGATTTTTTCCAAATGTTATTTCTGTTCCTTGTTTCTTTACAAAAGTAGAAAGTATTGCGTATAGAACATTGATCTCTAGCTGTGGAGAATAGTAAAAAACCTGCAGTTTATGTGATTGCCAGTTTCTACACAGCATTTAGTGGAAAACGCAAATTTTCTTTTTGGTATGATTTGGGAGACTGCAATGCAGCAGAACGTTATGCTACAGAAAGCTCTATTATGTCGTATGAATAGACAGACATATTGTCAAGAGTTTTTTTGACCCATTTAGATGTATATGGAAAGCACTTCAAATAACTAAGTAGAACCAGCTAAGGAAGCAATAAAAATGAATAATAGTGCAGTATAGTAAACACAAAATGGGCTAATTATAGTCTGAAATCAATACTGTAGTTGGATTTCCAAATTTTTAGTGTGCAGCTGTTCATTCTGGCTCTAGAAGAGAACAGGAATTGCAGTCTGCAGCAGAAGGAAGCTTGTTGTGCAGAGGATCCAATACTGTATCTTTTGTGATCCCAACTGGAAATGACATTGTAAAGATAATGCAATATGGATTCAGCCAGATTTACTGGCATTTATTTGGGGACCTCATCAGCTTTTTCTCTTTAGCTCTTCTCTTTCTTCTTCTGTTTGCCTTAGTTCTTGTCTCCCACAATATTTTGCGAATATATATGATAGGTCATCGTCTTGAGTAATTGTCAGTGTGGTTAACCCTTTCATTTTGTTACAGACTCTAAAGTGCATTTTCAGTTAATTTTCAAACTAAAGCATCCTGTAGTCTTTTTCCTTGGAATCTTGTTATTTGTTAAAGTCTTTTAGCACTACAGACTTAGGTTAACCTTCTGGTTTTCTGGTTTTAAATAAAAGCCTTCATCTAGGATAGAGCTTGTGACATTGAATTCAGAAAAGTTTCAATTATACTCAAATCAGTACCTATGAGATGCCTTTACCACAAGTGGCACCACTTCTTATCAGACTAGTGGGGTCTAGGTAGTGCTTGAAGCAACACTACAGCCCTCAAATCTCAATGCTCAGCAAATACACATCTCACTTCTCAACGATAGACAGTGATCTCATAGCTTATCAAGTGTGAGACTGAAATTCTGGCTTAATTCTTCAGGAAAGTTCCTGTATAATTTTTTGAACTGTTGCGGTTTTCCATTCCTCAGCACTAGATGTTAAGAAAATGTCTATAACAAGTTTCTGTGCCTGCAAGTATGAGAAAGTTGTTCAGCTCTGGTCATGAAGTGTTTAGATATTAAGGTAAAAGGATCCTGAGACTTCGTAAAGAGAAGAAACATGACGAGGTCTGGACTTTTGTATCCCCTTCCTTTATTTAATTTTCAGTTACATTCTTTTGCCAATTTTGAACAATCAGGTGAAATCCAAAGGTTTCCCTGCTTCCCTCATGGAGGGTATGAAAAATAGGAGGTTGTTAATTTTCATGTTTCTCAGTAAAGTTAAAGTTAAAAAAAAAACAAACCAAAACCAATTTCATTATTGTAGAATTTTGAAGCATTTTACGTCAGGGAACTAACTGGTATTAAATCCACAATATGCATTAAGTTCCCTGTGTTTTTTGTAAAAATGACACTTGTGAAGGATCTAAATAGATTTTGTTTGCTTTATAGGTGGTGGACTGTGCTTGGGACGAACTAGTCAAGATCTATACTCCATCATGTCTGGCAGTTCCTGCTTAGAAGAGAAGATGATCTGACATGCCAGGAACCTTTCTCTCTTCCCCCACAACCAGACTTGTGCTAAAGTGTCAACAGTGTCACTAATCTTAGTGTCTCTTTATAAGTAAAACTGCTTGAATGGAGTGTTGTGCACTTGAACATGCGGAGCCTTTTGGGCTTGGTTTCCTGCACAGGTAGTACTTGAGCTAACAAAATGTTCCACCGCAACTCAATGGCTGAAGAGTGGCTGCAGCAGGTATCAGTGGTGTCTTCAGAACTGAATCACCAACACGGGTGTGTGATCTGTTTGGCTAATAATGAGAGCAGAGGCCCGAATCTTCTTGTTCCTTATAAAGATTAGAAGTAACTGGCAGTGTATTTTGATCTAATGTCACTGTAGAAAAGAAAAGAAAGGAAAGGAAAAGAAAATAAAGGCTTTTTACTGTAAAGTACTGTAATGTCAACTGGAGTTTGTATCACCCAGATGCACTTATATGTTTTGTTGTGAGTCACGGTGCGTTATTTTCCTTTGCAATATGATGAATACTCTTGATCGACAGTAAATGTCATGGTTTATAGCCAGCTGATTTGTTTGACCTTTTTGATTGCCGCTTCACAAAGATGTTAAAGATTATTTTCATATATTTTTCCTTTAGAGCTCTTTGAGTAAAACAGTTGATCAAGTTATGTAGAAAGATACTCTGACAATAGAGAAAATGGTTATGAAAAAGTGAAATATATACAAAACTAATTGGATCACAATCCCCAAGATTTAGAGATAGGGCAGTAATCTCTTCTATTAGACTTGTATTTTCACTTAGAAAGTTTTTCCAAGAAATAGAAGAGGAACGTGGCCATATATCCAGTGTTTCTGGAACTCTGACAGCCTGGCCAAAGTGAGAACTGATGTCCAGACCAGTTGAACATACATACATGCAGATTAATTGCATGATGTAAGCGTAGCAGATCCAGCCAGCATGGCCAAACTATTGCAGTTACTAGAATATGCACAAGTTCTAGGTATGTCGAATGCTTTGCATTCCCAGTTTGACCCCTCAGCCCACATGCTGGTACTTCCATCTAAGTTTTCTGGGGCAAGTAGAGATGTTCACTTGTTATGTTTCTCCAGACACCTTTGAATAGTGTTCCATGGATCCAACTGTGATAGTACTGCAGCACTCTTTGATATATGTTAGCCTTCTCTCCTGGTTTCCTGCTAGCCTTTTTTTTCACCTTCTTAAAGCTGCTTCCCTTCTGCTGTTAACCCATCTCAACTATCATTACCATCAAAAGACTCTTTGCAGGTTGGGTCTTTGCAGATCTCTGGTCAGGTTTTCATAGTGTGCTGTTAATAAATGCTCTACCCTTCTGGGTTGCAGCACCCATAGATCAATGAATAGCAGACACTGCCAGATCTGCTGGATGCTTTGAAGCAATGAAGGAAAGAATTCAGCTGAGCTAAGACCTGCAAGCTGCAAGGAAAGAATGATTGTTCTATCTTGGAGAAAGAGCCAGGGAACTAACATGTTGCTGCAGGGAGACATGCATATATTGATGTGGTATATAGAGCAGGACAGGAAGAAGCTTTCTTCTACAACATGATAATTTGGATCCCAATAGGATCTTGTATTTTTCTTGATCAATGCAAACTGCCCACAGATTGACATCTTTTTGAGCTGCATTAATAACAAAAAATAGATTTTATCTTTTTTTATGACAGTGTGCTGTACCAAATCCCAAACATTTACTGCACTTTAATTCTGTGTGCTGAGGAATAATGTAGAATAAAGCTGTGCCGCATGCACCTTTCAGCAGTACCATAGGCCATAAAATCTAATTTTAGGCATTAAAATTGATTATTTCAACTTCAATAGTTCCTCCACTCTTCTGTTTTATCTCTCTTTTCTGCTTCGATTACAAGTTACTTGTCTGAGTGGAAGATTTTGGTGGCAGGTGTGTATTTTATTTGCACATTTTGGGGGGGACAGAGGGAATGGGATATTCCAGAATGCTGCCATAGCCTATCAGTTGGAAGGGCAAATTTAGAAAACCTAGTGCAGGGGGGAAAATTAGGAATTCTGAACATGCACACTCAGCACATGGATTAAATCTTTCCTCAGCTGCCTTCTCTCCCCTCATGTCCTGGTTAGCTTCAGTGCTGAGGGTTGCTGTATCCGTATTTAATTCTCTTGAAAGATGAGCACATCCAGAAGATGCATATAGTAAATAAAAACTGTGGCCTTTAATCTTCCTGTGTGATCTTTGAATGATGAGAATGTGCTGTAACATTTCTACACTGTAACAGAAGAAATAATTTGGCAATAGTTGTTGCTGATTCTTAATTCTCAGGGAATATTTGCTATAATTGTTTTGAAGAAATGCATCTTATGACCAAAATACTAGCTTCCAATTTTTTTTTTCATTTACTGAGATGGTTAACAACAACACTCTAAAAGATGTAATGTGTTCTACTTTGAAACTTGCTCCTGTGAAAGATTTTGTTTTGTTGAAGTCTGGGTTTCTCTTTGGTTCAAGAAACGTACTGATTAATCAAGTTCTAAAGGCCTGGATTTGTTGTTCTATAATGCTATTAAATTAATTGCACACAGTATCTTTGGCTATACTCTTGTGTTCACTTCCCCAATTAAGAAATGTTGTTCAGAAGTAAGTGCAGTGAAATACTGAGAGTATCTTCTAAGAAGAGTATCATAATCATGGTTTATTTTGTGTGTGAATACTAGGTGATGGTCATGTTTTTCCCCTCTACTGGTAAAGACCATACTTTATGCAACTTTTCCTAACTGTGTGTCCCATCAGATCTTCATTTTCATCAAGGAAAGCTATTTTAAATTATTCTTTGTGTCTGCTTGTGCTGAGTATTTGTCAGTGATGAAATGATCTCTTACTTCTAGCCAAGTACAGTGCTGGCCTCAAATTTTGCTGTGTAAGCAGGGTGTATTGTGCCTTTCAGTAGTACTGCTCAGCTGTGCTCAGGGTCAGGGGATGGGGAATGGATACAACTCTGCGCAATTCTTCCCTGATAGACCTCGTGGTTGCATTAGACTCTAATTAAAGCAAATTTTCCATTACACATTTTATAGAGATCTTTACCATTTTTATCCAAGAAGCCATTATATAAAAACTATGCACTTAGGAAGACACCAATTTGCTGCAGATTTTTTTTCCTCTCACCCATGTCATTGTACCTAGGTGAAATGCAGAACTGAGCATAATTTCCATGAAAGGATGAGAGTTAAGGTGTCATAATCATCTCATTAGGGTAAGGAACCACAGAGCCATTCATTGCTATGATCTGTGCCCCGCTGCCAGGCCGAAACTCTTCAACAGAGTCAACATATGAACTGAGCAGCCACTGTTCCCTCTGGACACATGAGCAGCCAGTGTGGGGGAAGTACCCTCACTGCAGTGTCACCTGTGATGGTGTCTCCCTGCTGCTTTATTCAATTCCTCCCCAATGAAGAGTAGGAGAACACTCCTGGCTGTAGACTGCTGGAGAGGCGGTGGGAGACAAGTACTGAACCTGGCCTCGATCCATGTTGAGGAAGGGGTGGTTTGGCAAGGGACAACAGCTTCCCCTCCACCTCCCTTTCCTGTCTATAGGCAACATTAAAATTAGGAGTACCATGATAGGTGTTGCAAGAGAAGCTGCCCTTACAGCACAGGTGAGTTCCAACTCACCAATAGGTGAGTTCCTATAGGAACAAACCAATAGGATTTGGTATTTGAACACTTGACTTTTCAAACTGAGTATTGGTGCAGACTCTCCTTGAGTTGTCTGTTCAGTTTTGGGCCCGACAAGGTAAGAAGGCTGTGAAGGTCCTTGAATGTATCCAGAAGCATACCTCTAAGCTGGTATGAAAGGTGAAAGGGCTGGAAGGCATGTCCTGTGAGCAGAGGCTGAGGGCTTTGGGCTTGTTTAATTTGGAACAAAGGAGACAGGGGCAACCTCATCACTTTCTACCAGTTCCTGAGGAGGACAAGTGGATAGGGAAGTGCTGATCTCTTCCCCTTGGGATTCAGTGATAAGATGCATGGAAACGGNCTCTCCTTGAGTTGTCTGTTCAGTTTTGGGCCCGACAAGGTAAGAAGGCTGTGAAGGTCCTTGAATGCATCCAGAAGCATACCTCTAAGCTGGTATGAAAGGTGAAAGGGCTGGAAGGCATGTCCTGTGAGCAGAGGCTGAGGGCTTTGGGCTTGTTTAGTTTGGAACAAAGGAGACAGGGGCAACCTCATCACTTTCTACCAGTTCCTGAGGAGGACAAGTGGATAGGGAAGTGCTGATCTCTTCCCCTTGGGATTCAGTGATAAGATGCATGGAAACGGTTCAAAGATGCACCAGAGGAGGTTTAGGCTGGACATTAGGAAGCATTTCTTTACCAAGCAGGCATTTAAACACTGGAACAGGCTTCCTAGAGAGGTGGTCAATGTCCCGAGCTCGTCAGTGTTTAAGAGGCATTTGGAGAATGCCTTTAACAACATGATTTAATTTTTGGTCAGCCCTGAATTGGTCAGGCACTTGGACTAGGATGATCATTCTACATTCCTTACAAGTGAAACAGTCCACTAAAATTTTTATGTCTCTGATACATTTGTTTCTCTGTTTCAGTCAGGAAAATATTTAGCCTCCAAAGCAGTTTTGCAGCCTGATACTCTGCAATGTCAGAGATTCACTTCTCTAGTGATAATTTCACTGGTGAGGTGACAAAATTGTTTCTGCCAGAGGATATATTCAGGCATAGTCCAAATTATTACAGTATTTCCAGAAAGCACAGTTTGATGTTTTTCCATCTGTACTTACCTGGCAGAAGTACTTTGCATTTTTTTTCTCCCGTGTGCAAACACTGTCAAGGTGATCCACACGTTCCTTTAAACTGTGTTGCATGTGGGCTTGGGGTGAGTCCAAATAGAGGCTGATGTAAATGTACTGGCACATTTCTTCAGTGTGTTCTGAAGCCAGATTTGGTCTCCAGTATCTATGTTTTCCTTTCCTGCATTACCAGTTTTCATCTTCAGACATTGATATTTAATGTGTACCTCATTTCATTTTATAAACCTTGCCCTGTCTCCTTTACCCTGCCTGTCCTGATGAGAGAAATTGAACATGTATGATGTTAAAAGAAGACTCAAGACTATAAGGCAGCTCTGAATAAAAGAATAGAAGTTTTTCCTTCCCTTGTTTTGCCTGACACTGCAGGAGACTGGTAGAGAGGACTGGCTGCCTGAGAGAACTGCTTTTCCTTTGCCTTTTCCTTAGTTGATATGGTCTATTGCCCTCTCCTGTTAAAACCTTCATCTGGAAAGCCGAGAGAAGAGATCGGCTTATTTAAACTTTACCAGGCTTTAAAACACCCATTTTGAAAACTCTGTGGCTACCAGTTTTTAGGGACTTCTCAAGGCAAGTCCCTCTGCTAGAACCCGGTTCTCCCTGCTTTTCTTAGTAGTGGTTCTCGTCTCTCTGCCGTTGGCAGCCCGATAAGGGGCTCCCTTGGACGAGCCCCGGGCGGCCGGGTACCCGACGCGAGGAAGCAGCGGGGCTGTGGGAGGGATGCTGCCGGTAGGGTCGATAGATGCTTTTTCCCGGGAGGCCGTATACTTTTGGGGAGTAGGAAAAGCGGTACTCCGTGCTTGAGCACGCGCGGGCCCGCACTGATCTCCCCGCTCCGGGAGACGTGGGGTTTCCCACGGCTCTTGCACGGTTTTTTCGGGCCAGTGGCACTCCGTCGCGGGCGCCCCGCGGCTCTTCCCCGCTGGAAAGCACCTCGGTGCCCGCTCCCGCTGCCCGTCCTACTGAACCCGACCGGGGTCGGGAGGGCTTGCGGAGGGCGGGGGGTCTTCCCATCTCCGCTGAGCCGGGTGTGCTCCGGGGGACACAGCGGGGCGAACCTGGAAGCACGGAGGGCGGGGGCGGCGGGATGTGGGACACCTACAGCGGCGACGCAGATACACTGGGGATGGCGTGGGGACACCCCGGGGGCGGGGAGGGGATGCGGAGAGGAGGGGAGACACGCTGGGGGCGGCGCGGGGGGGACACGTCGGGGGC
>VYZQ01007851.1:0-23957 GCA_013400655.1 Mystacornis crossleyi
CATCATCTTGCACAGGGTGCAATAGCACTTTTACATGAGTAATTAAAGCATTACATATTTGCAAAGTACTACATTTTCACATAGTTGACCCCCAAGATGATTTAATGGAGGGAATGGTTTCTAATGAAGGTAATTGTTCCCACCGGGCTATATATGCCCTGCTGCTCTGAGAGTCATAGAATCACTTAGGTTAGAAAAAAACATTAAGATCATCAGGTCCAGCTATAAACCCCCCCACCGTGAAGTCCAGCAAAACCACTACAAAACCCAAATAAACCAGGAAGGAGGATACAACTATGAGAGGGAGGGCTTTTCTAGTACACACCTGAACTGCAGAAGAAATACCTCTTATGCTGAGATGCATTCAAACAGCTACTACCAAAACAAATGCATTTGATCTCCACACTAAACATACATTGCAGTGTACTCTAGAATTTTCAGAGTACTGAAAAAGAAGAAACAAAGTAAACTACTTATTCTTTAAAGGTCTCTAGAAGTCAACTAAAAGCAGAAAAAATTTTAACTCCAAAATACAGCAGCTGGCTTCACCGTATTTTTGCAAAACTCAAAATACTAAGTCTTAATGGGATATATTCAGAGGTACTTCAGCACTGAGCCCCTCTGCTAAAGTAGTGTTTTGCTTCAGACCTAATCCTTCAATTTGATTTTACAGAAACCGAGAAATAAATTAGAACTTACACACTGAGCTCATGCACGAGCTCTCAATTTAAAGCTGCCTCTGGATTACATCTTAATGGCTCTATACGTGAAGTGCAAATAGTATTGACTTTTTTATTTGAAAAACAGTTGGTGAAGTTAATACAAAACGTCCAGCTTGGACATAGCATTCCACGCTTTGCAGGTAAGTGTTAGAAGAAAACTCCTTGATCAAGGTAAGCCCATAGAAAAACAGTCGTTCAGTCTAATCATCTAAATCAAGTTTCAGACAATAATATTCCAGCTGAGACTGTGTCTAGCAAATTGCATTTAAATGGCCCACAAAAATCCATTTAGTCTTCCACTTGCCAGAAGAGCAATGGGGGGTAGTAAAAACTCATACGTTCTCAAGTTTCTAACTATAATTGATTGATAGGGTAAAGAACTGCAGACAACATCCGAGACTGGAAAAGAAGTAAAAGGCAGTGTATATTCAAAGCTAAAGAAAACTGTATTCTCGGAAGAGGAGGCAGCGTGGAGGCATCAGCACGCATGCGCACCCACAGGCTACCACCTTCCTTCTGAGCCAAGCTGCAGCCAAACAAACTGGTATCTCCAGCCTGTGCTTTACACTGAGGACCAGACGTGGGTTTTGCCACCTTCCCTTCACTGAAGTACACCAAGTGAGAGCCACCGGACTCCAGTTTTGGCACCAGTACAGCCTCACCTTTGCATCCCTCTCAAGTGCATCACTGGTATCTCAAAGCTTGAATTTAGGAAGCTACGTGGTCTGCCAGGTACGGTCTGCTTTTCTCTGTGCAAGAAAAACAGAGTAGTGGTTACCTCTCCAATGCATCACTGAGTGAAGCTTGTTTGGCTAAGAGGATACCAACATATACTGTCCTTCTCTAGGGGAAGATGTGCACTTCACCCAGACAAACTCAATAGCATAACCAACTTTTTGTCTCTTTGAAACATAAAATATTCCACAACTCTACAGATGCTCTACATCCACAGTGTGAGGGAGGGTACCGTTATTTTGGCCATAACTGCACCACCCGTGCCCATCAAAAGAGTTAAATGATGTTCCCTTAACTGCATATCTAGGACTGGAACAACACAAGCAATTTCAAGCATCTTGTTTCTCATTTTGGTACCCATTGTGTGGAGAAACATCACAGCTCTGAAACTTGGCAGATAACGTGGTTGCAGTCATCAGGATGAAGAGTGTGGTTTGATTGCTTAAACTGATGGCAACACCTGCTGTCAGATACTTCCTGAGATGGTCTGCCCTTCCAAGCAAGAGTCCTGCTTGACATCTTTTTGCAGTTCCTGGAAATCTGTACCTGCCTAAGCAGTATTTTACATGATTGCTTCTCTGCTGTATAGTACCAGAGCTAGGATGGATCAGTCCCACAAATTTCCTTTCTAGTTGTTTCAAGGCATTCCCTTGATTGTGCTTCAACAAGTGTGTCACCTGTCTTACAGAAACAGAAGAAAAGCTGTGCAGAACTGGAAAGAATTAGGTTTGAGAAGCTGGAAAGCAGAGGCTGTGAAAAGCCTTCAGCCCGAAACAAATATTATGGTCTTCACAGAGCTGGGCACTCAGGAATTCAGCTGGCAATAGAAATTCAGAGGATGCAAATTCATCTGCCACATGCTCAATCAGGACCATTTTCCATGGCAATGAAGGTGAAGAAGAGTTCACCTGCAATGTTTCCTAGTCCTTCCCATGCCAAACCTAGATGCATACAGCTCACCACACAACACATGGCTCATTCATAGGACAGCGCACGGTGCCGTGAATTTACAATATAGGCAGAATTGGAGCATTCTGTCCCTGCAGTAAAGTCTCCAGTGAAAAGAAAGATAAATGTACCACCCTCTGTGCTGGGAAGATACTATGCTACCATGGCAAGCAAATACTAGAGTGGAGTGGGTAAATTTAACTAACAGTTCAAAAATGTTATGCAAACACCCCAAAATACATAAGTGCCACTGCTTGTACAGCATCTAACACAGTCAGACTCCTTAGCTGCCCTAGACATTACTCTATAACTGAACAGTACAAAAACATTCAGCCTTCCGTAAGCACAGAACTCAAGTCATCTTGTGGAAGGTAAGAGTCTTTATTATCACCTGAATCCTCCTTCAGCATAAGCCTACTCTTCATGGGGAAAAGAGGCAGCATTAGTAAAAAATCCAGACACATAAGTTGATAAATGCGCCTTCCAGTAACAGCACCAGTTTCAACAGCACCTGTGTTGCCCCAACTGCTTCCGTGTCTCTGGTCTCACTTTCCTTTGCATAATTCTTATGCTCCCTGGTATTACATTCAAAATATCTGCCAGATCATGCAGAAGTCCACATTAAGGTAATTTATATTAAACTGATCCACATTAGTAATTCCTAGGGGAAAGAAATGGTAGGAAAGTAGTAATAGCAGAGGCTGAGGAAGAAGCTACTTATGAATCTGCTGTCAAAATAAGTGTTTGTCAAAGCACACTATTCCAGGGCACAGAAAAATTAGGCATCTGAAATTGCTTCCAAGTATAGAATACACAATTACATTGCTTTGAACTCTGATTCTGCATGTGAACTCATAAAAACATATTTTTACTACAGCACCTGCATTTAAGCCTCCCTCGCTAATGAATTAATCAGCTGCAAACTAGCGGTGAAGATTTCAGGGTAAACATTAGTATTCACTGGCTCTATAATGGGCTAAATTAAGAACATAGATCTTAGAGATTAGTAAAGGATTATTTTGCATTATCTTATTTGAATCCAAGGGGGAAAAATGCTTTACAGACTGAAGTAGAACAGAAATTTAGAGCAATTATTATGTACTGACTTCAGAGTTTCCACTATTCTTTTGTGGTTTCTTTTCTTTTTCACTCCCAGCTGTCATATAGAGAATACATTTCCTAAGTTTACTTTGTATCCTGGTAATTCACCTCTTTCAGGTACCTCAAAACTTTTGAATCTAAGGTTTAGAGAAACATGAAGTCTACAATTAGCATTATTAACCATTTATTTGTTTATTGTTAAATTTATTGGCACAGATTCTAAACCAGTATCTCTCATGATTCACAGGTGCCAGATATTCATTCTTGGTATGGGATTATGCACGCCCAACAACAAAACTCTTGTGATTTATATGGTCATTTATTACTTACACGAAGTGCTTTTACTGAACAGATTCTACAGGCATAGTCAAGCTTGCCAAACTAGAACTATTCAAAAGCCTAATTTCTTTTAACCATAAGAAATAAAGCTAGACTGAGAGCAATCAGAGCTTGTAACTTAATTTGCAGTATCAGAAGTGTAAGAAATCAGAATTATTATTTGATTACTACCAAGTATAACCACATCATTATGACAGAGTTAAACAGAAATACTAGTTAAGGCATATAAATGTACAATTTTTAAAAACCCTTTTAGCTTACATCATTAAGCTATATATAGTTATTTCCTCTCAGCCTTCAAAGACACAATTGTAAAAACTAGGGCAAATAGACTTCCATTTAACAGAGCACACCTACTCAGATGTAAGAAGTCAGAAAGGAAGAATCAGCATTTCTCTGCTCATAGGCCAGTTAGTACAACACTGTACTAATACTGACAGATAAGACATCTCCTTCTCCTGGACGTTAAAAATCCAGCCCTGAGTGATGACATTCTCCAGTAACTGTAGGTGAGGTGTATTGACCTAATTAAACCTGTGGCAGCTCTTCATGTCCACAGCTACACTTCTGAAAAACTCATCTCAAACAACTCACATTTTCATGGTGTTCACAGTATGAAAAGAAAGAGGCTGATATTTGACCTAAAATGTATTTCAAAAAGCTTCCATCAAGCATATCCTTCAAATGTAACTGCAAAAGCAGATCATATAAAACCCTAAGCACAAAAGCCTTTGCTGAAAATGCGGCACACAAAATTACTCCTAACCCTCTACATTTGGGTTCTGCAGAAGTATCTTAAATCCCTTGTCACAAACTTAAATCAGAAACTACCACAGGTAGAAGTGAAAACTGTTTAAAGGAAGATCTGTTTTTGAATTTCTAGCAGACCAATGCTACTGTATGCAGAAGGAATGAGGAGGAGGGGTTCCTCTTCTGAAAACTGCTAGGATTCTGCTGGGGGGCCTGACCTGGATAATGAGTACCAGCTGCCTACCTTCACTGGTAGCTGCATTCTTCTGGGCCTTGGTGGGCGTGTGATCCGTACTTGAACTCACGTCGGATGAGATGCTTGAGCTGCCCTTGCCTGCAAAAAGAGAAAGAGGTGGAGAGGGAGGGAGAGAGAGAGAACAAACGTGAGTATCAACTCTGAAATAGAAAGACCTTCAATATCTGAACCTGGAACAATTCCAGGAAGCTTTAAACTAAGTTTAAAGCAGCTGATGTTCATTTTGTACACACCAGGGTAGGAGTTAACTGCACTGTAATTTCTAGCATGTACCTCTTCACAGGTATTAAGGCTGCAAATGGTCTCCTGTGCCACAGGGCCTCTCACTACACATTTGCTAAGCTCCACTGTAAATGAAATGTTTGTGATTAACAACATTAGAGGAACTTAAATGTTCCGTTTACTCATTCAAATACCTCTAACGCAGATCAGGATAAATGGTTACATTCAAAATATGTTAAATGAGTTTACATTTCTGTTTTATGTGTTCACATCATGTATTCAAGTAACTTGGTCATGCAAAAATGAAAGCAAGGTATATGTTTTCTCCTTCACCATGCTCACTGCATGATGTAATACACCATTTTAAAACTAACTTCTCACTATTGGTGGAGGATTTTTAACTGTAAATCATAACCTATGGATGTTCCTTCTCTTATTTGCTCTTTTAAAAGCTTTTCCTGAATTTCCTGCATCAATGCCTTCAGACCTATATGCGGAATGTCAAACTCTAGATACAAGCTACAAACAAAAGAAATACAAATACATATTAAAAATTAACCCAGATAGATGCTACACAAGAACAGAGTTGTCTAAACCAAAGCTGTCTTTTTGTTTATCTGTGAGGATCTAAGAAGGAGTCACTTCTGTTTCCCTTCACTCATTCTACTCCATCTCAGTAATTACTGAAGAGGGAACACATTCTACTCTGCAGCAGGAACCAAATCAACACCCCATAAGCGAGATAACTCTAGAGAGAGGAAATGCAGTGAATACTGTTACATTTTAAGAAGTTACCTATCCCCACGAGCACTGCATCACCAAAGCCTTTAAGACCTGTGTTATTTTTTTGACCAAAATTAGGTTGTATGCAGAAAGCTAGCTGACACCAAGTTTCTGTCACTTGAGTAAACCTATAATCACAGGAATGTTAGCAAGAGACTTTCCTGATCTGTTATTTCAATCAAGCATTCCTTGGGGTTCTGGGTTACAGTATGCCTGGTTTTCATAACATTAAGATGTAAGGGAGAGGTCTGCTTTTTTAAGGTGCCACAACAGAACAAGGATTTAAGTTTTAATGGGAAATGATTGGAGAATGTGCAAATGTAGGTTGCTTCACAACCAAGGTACTGCCACTTAATCCATCAGCCAGCCCTAGAGAATCACTCTCCACAGAAAGTTGCTTAAGTTAACATGCTTAGATTCGAGAGATAATTATGAATTGAACTGGAGTGAAAGGATATTAAAATAGCCAGAAGGAAATAAAAAAAATAAATGGCTAAAGCTAGTAGTTGGGCGGGGTGAAAAGAAAGAAAAAAGTGTATTTCCAGAGATTCACTAACTGCTTTTTACATTCCTTTAAGAAGTTAAGCAAAACCAAGAAGAAGCACTTCCAGAATATGACTTCAATTGCTCTCAAGCTGTGACATGAGTTGGAGTAATGGACTGTGGTCTTTATAGGAACTACTGCCCCAAAATAACTCTCTGGCTAAGGCAACAAGGCTTGTGGTAGAAGAAAGGCAGAAGAGAAAAGGCAAGGATAGATGTTAAATGCTCTTTCCCAGAAAGATGCCAAAGAACATGAAACACCTGCAGCAGCTGATAATGAAATCATTACTGACAGGAAAGGTATTTAGACTGGCAGTGCCACTACCAGCAACTCCTTATGTATCAAAAACTCCAACAGCAAGGCAGAAAACAAAATTCCAAGGGGTATTAGCACTCCTTAAGAGATTAACAGAAAGAAAACAAAACTAAACAGAGTAAATGGAAAATTATTTCCTCAAAGCAAATAAACAGGATTTCCTCTAAAAAAGAACTTATCTTCTTTTTTTGGTGGGGGAGGGAAGAGGGAGCGGAAGTCAGTGATACCAAGTATCAGCAGAGCTGCTAGGTGGTCATATCTGGCACGGGTTGTTTTCACAAAGTGAATGCTTCCCAGACTCCATACCTCCCCATTACCAATAGTAGTTCTATTTACCCCAAATACAAGCCCAACTCAAGAAGCATAACCAAAATATTTCACCCACTGTAAGCTACTAATTGTCGGTACACCTAGTAGCAATGTATTTACAATTGCACACTTCTATAGAAATTGTGAAATGCCTGATGTAAGTGTAGATATTTATCATTTAAATCTACTTGAACTTTAAAACATTTTAACATCTTGCAAGAATTTAAAACTAAAAATTAAGGAAAAAATATCCATAGTTACTGTTTTGGTTGGATACAGTTCTACCTGTAATTATATTTTTAGATATTCTCTTACTGTATACAGCCCCAAAACTAGTCTTTTTCCTTATTACCTACGCTGAAACTCTCCATTCAGATGAGGAGGAAGCAGGAGATACTTTCTAGTAATTTTCAGTGTGTTTCAAATAGACTAGCTGACACGATATGTCTTCTGTTTTGGTTTTCTCAGTGCAAAACAAAGCTTCTAGTAGGCTAGATTTGGCTACTGCAGATTCATGTACACATGCCAGAGCTAAAACATAATAGTATTCAAATATTCTGCAAAGAGGAAAGGCCAGGAGAGCAGCAGCTGTTCAGGCTGGAGATTGTAGTTGGCCTCTTCTCCCAAGTAAGAAGTGACAGACAAGAGGAAATGGCATCAAACTGTGCTGGAGGAGGTTTAGGTTCGATACTAGGAAAAGTTTCTGCACTGAAAGGGTGTTNATTTACCCCAAATACAAGCCCACCTCAAGAAGCATAACCAAAATATTTCACCCACTGTAAGCTACTAATTGTCGGTACACCTAGTAGCAATGTATTTACAATTGCACACTTCTATAGAAATTGTGAAATGCCTGATGTAAGTGTAGATATTTATCATTTAAATCTACTTGAACTTTAAAACATTTTAACATCTTGCAAGAATTTAAAACTAAAAATTAAGGAAAAAATATCCATAGTTACTGTTTTGGTTGGATACAGTTCTACCTGTAATTATATTTTTAGATATTCTCTTACTGTATACAGCCCCAAAACTAGTCTTTTTCCTTATTACCTACGCTGAAACTCTCCATTCAGATGAGGAGGAAGCAGGAGATACTTTCTAGTAATTTTCAGTGTGTTTCAAATAGACTAGCTGACACGATATGTCTTTTGTTTTGGTTTTCTCAGTGCAAAACAAAGCTTCTAGTAGGCTAGATTTGGCTACTGCAGATTCATGTACACATGCCAGAGCTAAAACATAATAGTATTCAAATATTCTGCAAAGAGGAAAGGCCAGGAGAGCAGCAGCTGTTCAGGCTGGAGATTGTAGTTGGCCTCTTCTCCCAAGTAAGAAGTGACAGACAAGAGGAAATGGCATCAAACTGTGCTGGAGGAGGTTTAGGTTCGATACTAGGAAAAGTTTCTGCACTGAAAGGGTGTTCAGGCATTGGAACGGGCTGCCCAGGGAAGTGGTGGAGTCACCATCCCTGGTGGTATTTAAAAGACATGTAGACGTGGAGTTTAGGGACATGGTTTAGTGATGGACTTGGCAGCAAGCGTTCACAGTTGGACTCGATTGTAAGGGTCTTTTCCAACCTAAATGATTACATGGAATATTAGAATCACAGAAATTCAAAGACTGCTGATTGCCCTAATGCCAAAGGGAAACTTAAAGCACAGTGTAACACTGGTTTCCAGAGAAGAGTTCCTCTCCAATTGAGAGCGCACCGAGAAAGTCATTGCACATAAATATACCCTGACAAGAGTTCTAATGCAATGACAACTAGAAGGATCAAACAGAGTGCAATATTGCAAAGACTGCAGCAGTAATGACTGTATTTGATCCTCTGCTTAAACAAATTAAAGGCCTGCCAAAAGCTTCCCTAACATGACTTGCAATCATCTAGAGTTTCCTTCATGCAGTCAACAGTTCTTTAGTTCTAAACCAGAAGCTGCAATCCAAAAGAAAGGAAACTGCACAATGGTAGTAGGTAGATACGGTAGAAGAAATCTATTTTCCTAGATTACAACATAATTCACCCTGGGAGTGAAGGTACCTACTTCACAACACCTGCAAAGAATCACACAGCAACACAGTTGCAATTCAAATCATGCCTCTGACCTGCTTCTGAAGAAGTAAAAGTATGGATTTTTTCTTCCGTCTACTAGTGTCAAAATCTTACAAGAGTTGGAGGAACAAAATTCCAGCCATCTAACCTAGTATCCTTTTTCCTACAGATTACATTTTGATCCAGCTGGAAAGAAAGCTAGAATCAGGTAAGCATATAACATAACAGATACTTCTCCTGAACACTGTCTCTATCTTCAGGTCTTTGTAGTCCTTGGAAGTTTTTTGCCATAGATGTCTTTCTACTCGGTAGCCCTACAGCCTCATTAAACTTACCTTGTCTCTTTTTGAATCATGAATATTAAAATAGTGTGTTTAATTTTCTTTTTATCATCACAGATGGCTATGTTGACTACAACATTATGTTTGTTTTGTAAAAGTGTTTGCTATTTTCAGTTTTGCAGACTTTGGGTTCTGCCAGTCACACCCACTGCTGAGAAGAGTCAGACTTCACAAGTCAGTCAGGACAGAATCAACCTAATTTAAACTCACCTGGGAAAGCACAGTCTATAACTGTGTGACACTGAAAAACTATTTTTGGAGCCACATCTGCAAAGCCTGTCCTAGTCTGAACAGCAGTGAGTCCCCTTCACTTGCTCTGGAACAATTTTACTAGTTTTTTTTGCAGCACATTTGCCTTGGATTCTGGTGTATAGGCATTTGCATGCCATATTTTACACATCCTTCTAAAATCTCAAAGACAGGCTGACCTGACCATTGTTTCTTATGTGTCACCCTGGAAAGTAACAGCAGTATTTCTCCTGACATCAAGTTCTTATGTGACGACACCTTTCTTCAGCAGGCAGTGACAGGTACCTCAGGAATTAAATGGATAGTAGGGCCAAATCCACCACTTGCCATGCTGAAATGATACATTAGACAAAATGCCAAAACAGGAAAACAAAGTAATCATTTAGGAAAAGAGAGCAGAAAGCAATTAAGCCCAGAATATCCATTAATCTTTTTAACTGTCCAAAGGTGTTATATTACAATGACTTTGATGTAAAAAAAAATCTGAAAATTTTGTTTACTTAAGCCATCAATTCTTACCCAAATGACATTATTCAAATTAAACTTCTCCACATGAAAGTGCATATGTGCATGGTTTTCCTACCAGATGATCATTACTTTCTCTTTTATATCTTCAGACAAGTTCTTTTAAAATCAAATACATGCCAACCACATCAAGAAGAGATCCAGGAAAAAAAAAAACCAAAAAAAAACACAATCCAAACCTCAAAGCATCAGGCATCACTCAAGAGGAAAGAAAAATCTCTTTTCCCTCTCTTGTTTCCATGACACACATTATGCTGGTCCAAGTCACCAAAACCTCAAGTGTATCTCTTTACAATCTGCGCCTCCGAAGACTGCAGACTCCTAGTATGTTTCCAAGTATTCCCATGGAAATCAGCAGCCTAGTGCAGTACTTTGGCTTTGCAGATATACAGCATCCTTTAAAGGTGTAATATATCAATTCATTTATCCAAAGTAAAAGAAAAGTTGGACTACACACTTTGGACAATCACTCTCCTTGAACTTTACACTTGTACCACTGGAAATCATCTGTCATAAAAATGGTTTCCATCTATTAATTCTTAACTGCTGAGCAAACTACCACTGTTTCAGCACTGAAGTTACCTACCTACCTACCAGCACTGTTACTCACTGAACTGCTTACAGGGTGGTTAATGTTCCTTTACAAATTCATGTTGACCTTCTGCCCTAAAATCTTAGAAGTATGGCTCTTAAGCTTGCTCTTTTTTTTTTTTCCAAAATTAAAACAAGTGCCTGCATAACAAGCAGGCTCCCAATTTCATTCCTCCCAACATTTGTCAGGATATGATAAAACAAAGCATAATCTGCACAAACTCCAATCCCAAGGAAAGGAAAAAAATTGAATGTTTCACAGGAAGCACGCTGAAGTTTGAAGAGTTTGCAGATATGTGCCAGCACTGGCACTTTGGGACAATATTTCTTAAAACTTTCTCAAGTGGAATCTCCACAAGCATTTTTACATTACTTTTCTTATTTTTACACCACAACTCCAGCTTCCAGGATTGTGAAATTTGGCTGTGAATTTTGGCATAACTTAGCAATGAAATAGTACACTTAGTTCTGCAGCATTTCTGTAAGTTTTAAGCTAAATTTCAACTCAGGTCCCACAGGCCAATTTGGCCGGTTTTGTTCTTCCAGTCAGTGTCTGTCTCACCTTCTCAAGTACCACAGCACACGACAAAACCTCCTGCAAACGCCAACAGGCTACATAAACGTATCTCCGGTAGGGAGTAAGTCACCGTATGTTTTTTTATTTATTTTAGGAATTTGTTCCATGTGCAGGCACCAGCCAGCTCCATCGGCCCCACCACAGGGCATGGCTGAGCCCCTCAGCCATGGGTGGGCAGGCACCTCGGAGCAGGGAAGCCCTGAGGCACAGCCCCTTAGTGTCACCTTTTTGAGTCAGTCTCACAACCAGATACAAGAAGCCACTTGAAAGGTGAAGCTGTTACAACGAAGGCAATAAGCATTATTCAATTCTGATGTAAATATGGCTGTGGAAGTTCTGCAGCTAGCAAGACAAAATGGTTTATCCACTATACTGCAAAAGGCTTGAAAAACATACAGTGAAGAGCAGGTGGGGGATTGAATTTTTCAGAACTGTTTAGCAGAATGATGTTTATTACCAGCAAGGCAAGACTTCAAAAAGTCTGGATTAAAATCATGAAGCTTAAGTAAACTTGTTCACACAGGCATAGATTCTAGCTGCTGTGCTAGAAGCCTACTGGTTTTGTAGCCAGGACATCTTTAACTCTCATCCTGGCACTAAATAACTCAGTATGAGTTCAGAATAGCTAAAAGCTTTATTTAATGAAGTCTTCAAGTGGACTCATCTAATCTAATAATTAAAAAGAGGCAGGGCACATATTGCCCCTTCTATGTAACAGATGATAATATATTTTCTAGATATTATCCCTTTTCTAGAGAACTTCAGCACTCGCCGATGAGGCTGGTTAACCAAGAACCCTTATACGGCACTACTAAGGTCACCCTAATTTTTGAAGACAGTACATGTCCGCCTTATCAAAGGATTTCACAATACAGAGGGACAAACAGGACGCACCACTGCCAGTTTTATAAAGAATGACTAATGCATCAAACTACTTTGAGGCTTCTCTCCACACCTGCAAAGCAGCCCGAAAGCCAGAAGGTAATGCTTATTTGCAGCCAAACTTTGCACCCACTCCAAGCAGCGTTAAGCTCTACTTTTCAAACACACACTGATAAAAGCCCATGAACTGTTTAGTCTAGGCTGCCTGAGAAGGAAAGAATGCAAGTACTTTTCTTATTTGAACTTAAAGTGAGAAAACAAGATGGGAAATCTAACATCCTTTCTTATTCATCTTAGCAGGACTAGCATGTCTCATGATTAAGTATTAAAATACTACCTTTCACTGAGGTGGCTTAGCCTGTATTCCAAAAATGGTTCCTACTCTGTAACCTTCTGCTTTGCCAAAGAAACAGAGAAATAAAACTTTGGCCTTCCTACCAATCACAGAATTTTCTTAGAAACTGTTCATTCATTCCATATAGGACTTTCCATTACAAATTTTCATCCAAACACCACCATTTTAAGATGGGCATTTACTCAAGATACAATGTTCTCAAGTTTATTACCTAACCTTAACTCTACCATTTTAATCCAACGGCCGAAAATAATTATTAAACCAACACAAGACATTAATAAACACAATTAAGTCAAAACAAAACCCTTTTGCTAGTTTTATACCTTCTCTGAGAAAGTCACTTCATTGACAAGTTCCCCACTAGTGGCTAATTCAATCCCACCTCTGCTGTAATTTAAACAAAATGCTAATCCTTTCCATTCAGAAAAGCCAATGGCTAGCCAGTTCAATACCAAATATAAATTGGTAGAGACTTCATTTGCACCTTATTGCATGAGACATGCCAAAGGGTGGAGGTAGCCTGAGAGGATAAACTCCAGTATAGATTCTGAAGTGGCTGCAACCTGCTATTGCATTGGAATGCATTAGACATTTGGCATGGGTCTGAATTTCATTACATAGTTCAACAGTACAAAACCAAACCCCCCAAATACACGTTTGTCTTCCACAATAACACCATTAACACTTAAGATCTGTATTTAGATTTTCACAAACAACTAGTTCAAAGACCTAAACAAAAAAGATTAATACTAAACTTACACTATCGATTTTACTGCTCAGTCAGGTACAGTGGAAGCAGAAGGAACCCACAGCTGGAGGCGGCTGCTGTGGCAGTGCTGGGGGAGCACCTTTTTTGGTGTAGTACATAGTAACACCACAAAAACCAATCCCACACTATCTCCCAAATTTGGAGCTTGAATATTGACAGCTGGTTAAGTCGGAGTTAATGGTAAAGAACTGAGGAAGTGAAAAACCTTTATCAAGACATCATACAAAGTACTCTGGTATCAGTGTACGCTGTGAAAAGCGATACAAAAATCTTTCATGTGACAATACAGATCTGACAGCCTGAGATGACTTCTTTACTTAAAGAAGAACAAAAGAACCTGACAGCTAAGGAAGAGCAGACAAGGACCACTCTACTCTTTTAGATAAGCACAGTCACTTCCACCTTTTCTTTACTGATGGATATAGGGAGGGGGAGAGGGGGAAAGGGAAGTGGCTGACTCAAGGATGCAAGTAGGAGACTTTGCAAAATAGTGGGATTACAAAAACTAAATTAAACAGATTTGTGAAAAAGGCATGCAGTGATAGAGAGTGATATCTTAAAGGCAACTAAAAGGAGAGAACCTACATACTTAAGAAATATCCCTACTGTTTCAACTAACAATTAAGTTTGGCAAAATTCAAGCCACATAGAAGCAGGTTCAGAAATGAAACTCATCAGCACACATAACTGAGTTAAAAACAATTAAGAGTATGAAAGAAGCCATACTTACAAAAGAACTCAAACTAAGGCTTCACACAATACATTTGGCAATGAACTTTAGATTTCTTCTTCCTTTCTCTCTGAATTCTAAGAAATGCAATGTTCTAATGTTGCACTAACCACAGATGTCTGGCAATGATTGCAAGGAAAATTAAAAAAAAAAAAAAAAACAAACAAACCACAACACAAAAATAAAGACCCAGTACCTGTCTGATTTTTTTAACACAGTTTTAACAGATTATTTTAATATAAAAGAAAATTCCATTATTCCTATTGAAAACTCTGTAGTTTCAATTACTTAAAATAATCTTCTAGTCTCAACTCTGTACAGAGACTGCGCACACTACTGTAATTCGCTGCAGTCACTGCCTGAACACTGAGAATAAAATTTATTCAAAACAACACAGAGGCTCATCTATCCCCAGAATATGAGTAGGAGAGTAATTCTCCATAGAAATACTGCGCTTTCAGTGCCAATTCAGCATTTTTATTTCTTCTGCACCATTATCTATATTTCAGCTGTCTTTCACAAAAAACCTTTCTTTCAGAGAACATGAAAACATGGCATGGAGACTCTCAGAAGAGTTAAATATAAATGTATCTCCCTCAAGACACTACAATTTTTTCATCTATTTTAATCATAGCATACTCCAAGGTATCCCAACAGATCAGCAACAAAAAGACAAAGGACTCTTTTTAGCTTGCCCTACAACCTTCACCAGGACCATGTCATTTTTAACTCTCACAAGTATTCAGTGGGAGATGGACACATTAAGGAAAAAAAAAGGGTAACTAACATCTACTACCCTGTTGATAATTCAGTATTTAATTTTGAAATGTTTTTCATTCTCACAGGTAGTAGTATGCGTGCAACTACCATAAAGATTGTTTGGTTATAGTTTGAAGATTATAAAATTCCCCCTGAAGTATATCCGTAAAGCTCAGATTGAACTGAGTAATTCCAGAAAAAAAAAAAAATTATAAGGCACTGCTTTCAAAAGTGTTTTATCTAATATCTTTGTGAAAAGACATGCTTCATCCCCCTTTCTTTCCTGCAGAACTGACAAGAAGTAATTCTGGTCTTTGGTATAACTCATTCTTTAGTATTCAGTATTAGCATCTCATTAGAGGAAAAAAAGAATGCTGAAACTAGGGTACATCTCCAGCAGAAGAACAGAGAGCAGAAACAACAGAAACAGAGTGGGTACATCAGTGACCACTACACACGACAGTTCAATCTCTTGCTCATGATGTTCTTGTCTGGATGGTTTCTGGGAACCAGCAATGGTGCAGCAGGGCCAGTCTCCAGCTCCCGATCATCCTGCCCAGCATCACACCGATCCTTGCAATGTTCATTAATTCATGCTAAGTTTCTTTCTCTGAGTCAACTCACTACCTGTACAGCAGAGAGGATAGAAGATGTGCCACTTGCATTAATATTCCGTCATTTGACACCAAATCTTCGCCACACTTATACAATGTCACGTGAGCACTCCTAAAATACTCAGGGAATCATCCCTGCTTCTTGATCACACTTTTGCACGTATTTTTTATTAATCAGCACTGGTAAAGAACTTATGCAAGCCACACCAAAGAAACATGGATCATTTTAGAGAATTTTTCCCAACCAAAAAGAAAACAAAACAAAACCCCCAAACAAACAAAATCAAAAACCAATCAAAAAACCCCAAACCAACAAAAAACCCCAACCCAAACAAACAACAAAAAACCCAAAAATTAAAAAAAAAAAAACCAAACAATAAAACCCACCCCCACCACAAAATCCACAACCAAATGATTCAACCATTATTAAGATTTGTAATAACTGAGGTCGTTGTTAAAAGCTGAGAGAAAGCACAAAGTGGTACAATTGCCTATGGCAATGCAACAGCAATTATTAGAGAAGAAACAGCTTATTACACAAAAACTTCTGTCAAGAATCAGGCTGGTAACATGAGAAGGAAACTAGAAATCCAAATAGAGATGTCAGATAATCTGAGGCGAATGGTTAACACAGACCAGGCTCTGTGGTCAACAGGATAAGGTCCAAGCACACTATCTACAAGATACTTCTGGTTCTCTCCCTGCATAAACTTCCACTCAATCATACATTTTAATGGCTTTTGTATAATCCTGGAACCAGCTAAGCTACCTATGCAGTGTAATGAAGGAAGATGGCCCAACTGGCTCTACTTAAGGATCAGCACCTCACTCCTCATTCCTTTGAAAGATGTGCCTGATGAACCAAACTGAACTGAGTAACGCCCAGGACAGCAGCCTTTTTTGGCAGACCTGTTAGGCAAGAGCAGCCAAACATCGGTGAACAGCTTTGCCACCGAAGAATGCAACTCAGCTTTTCCCGGTTATTTCAGTTCTCTGGTTAGCTTCATTTCGCTGAAAACAGTCACTACCACTAACTCGTTTCTGTGAGAACTGTTCCAGCTCCTTGACCACAATCTCTCTGACAAGAAACATTCTCAAAGTGCCATTCAAGTGTGGAGTAAAGATGTTCAACAGTTTAGCCATTTGGGATTTAGTTTGCTTCCTCCTGCAGTTTGCTCCAACCTGTCTGATGATTTCTAGCAAGTACATTTAATAAAATTTACAATCACTCTAGACCACTTTTGCTAGCAGACAGAGCAAGTCTGGACTTTTACATGCAGAAGTAGAGCACAGAGCAGAGTAGTTACATCCTGGGAACTGACAACAGTTGTGCATTTCCTCCCACTCCTTCCTCTTTGAAAATCTCTGTCAAGTGCCATTTGGCACCTTTCATACCCAAACACTTCCTTAACTACTAAGCTTCTACTTTTGTAGTTGTAGGCAATAGCAAGCTGCATTTTACTTCCAGGGAAGCATACCGTTTACACGAGCCAGAGGGAAACACCTGCATGTCTCCGGTCTTGGCATGTCCATGGCTGCATATCAAATCAAAACACAGTTGATGTCAAAGAGCCACAGGTGCAGGAAGCTTGCTCCAGTGCTCATTTCCACAGTATCCTTTTAAAAGGACAGCTTATCCTTTGCTAACTACACTTAAGAGAGCTGCTAACGACTCGTATGATTCTTTTTCTAACATATGTTTTAACTAAATGCCACCGTAAAACTCCAGTTTGAGAAATACACCGTGCCATGCCAAGAACCTGACTTATTCCTCTTAAAATTTAGTCTTCAGAAACCATCTGTACCATGGCAACAGGAGCAAAACTGCTTGTCCAACCCAGCTCGAAGTTTTGCTGATTTATCTCATTCTCCACTGCGCTAGTCAGGGTAAAGTCTATGAGTTAAACCATTGTTCTAACACAGACAGGGCCTTCAGAAGGTTTTGAGATACTCGTCTACCAGTTCATTAGTACACAGTGCAAAATGTAATTGAACTGGAATGCAAAAGTAATTCCATGTTTCAGGGAATTTTTGCAAATTAATACTGAAACCAAATCACTCATTTACGGAAAATGACTTCTCCAAAACTAAACAACATACTGAAACTAGTACTGAAGCAGTGATTTCTCATGTGATTATTTCTCTTGTGTTATTTCCTTAGGTACTCCTTACCTTCATTAAAGGAAATCTAAGGCTAACTTTTTTTCAACATAGGCACAAACCCTACAGCAGCAGGAAGACCATCACAGTCCTACACTGGCCTGGAACAAGCAAGCCCAGTTACTCTGTCCAGGGAGCACACATCAGAGGCATTTTAAACCAAACAGGCTGACTTTTCCTCTTGTGCCAGTAAGTGCATATTTATCCACTACCAAAGGGCCTAAGAGAAGGCAAAAATGCTTAAAATCATCACCTGTTTTTCCACTGCTTGTCATAGCCTCTGTCAAAGGAAGTCATTAAGAAGGTACTTGCTCAAAACATAAGCACTGGCAGTCTGTACAGGATGGAAAGACAGAAGGATGGAAGTGAAGAACACAAGCAAAATTTGTCCCACGTCTATGTCAGAAAACGAGTAGGAATATATCTGAAATGTTGGGTAGCAGAGGTGAGATTATATAAATATTTTCTAAAAAAAACCTCCTATGCTTCCAACAGATATTAATTCATCTGTGGAACAGATATTAATCCTACTGATCACTATACTGATTAGTATAATCCTAATGATTCTACTACACCTCTGAAATAAAAATCAGTCGCTACCAAAAGGAAGCTGCCATAGGAAAATAAGAGTTTTAGACGGATTCCTGCTGCAATTCCAGCATAGCACAACTACTACTTCACAATTTAATCAAAAGAATAAATTCTATTTGGACATCCATGCTGTCTTGAAAACTCAGTGAGGTACCCAGTTTCTGCAGAAAATGCACATACAGAGATGCATACAGTCAAGAAATGCAAGAGTGTGTCCATTTTTAAGATCACTTCAGAAATCGAAGTTGTACAATGCAACAACTGCACCAGCATAACTACTATTTTGAAATTCATAATCTGCATTTCAGATCCCAGTTAACACCTCAAGGCAAGTTTTCTTAGTGGTTACATCTTAACCTGCAGTGTTCTGACTTCTTCCTTTGCAATACAACACACTTTTCTTTGAAGTAAAAAACACTCTTATTTCAGCCAAAACCCAACTTCAGAAGGCATCACAACAAAACATGAAGCTGTAGACAGAAGCGTCTATTAATGACAAATATCTTTAGTAAGTCCACTCTCAAATAACAACATATATTTTGAATCTTATATCTAAAGCATTTTAAAATATTCATAACTATAGAAGAATGTTTGCCAAAGTGGTTTTGGCACACAAAGGAAGAGATGGATACTGAGCATGCATCCACTGTTCCAGGTCAGACAGGCTGATCCATCTCTGAGCCCTGCTGACTGCCAGACAGCAGACGCCTTTTTGGCACAGTTATCACATCTGACTGAAGAAAAGCACATCTCTCAAGAAGGACTACTATCACACCCTTTTAATTTTCTCTTACCTTAAAAGCGTGTAACAACCACTAGTAAATACCTGTTTGAAAAGGAACTTTTTTCTTTGAAGAAACAATCATATAAAGCTTGATCTGTTACCAGGGTGACCTTTCACTATGTAAGACTATCTCTATTTCAAAGAGATAAATCACAGCCTCAGTTGTCATTATCCCACTCCACGAGCTTGCAACAGTGCAGAATAACCTTTCTTAAGCACTTTGACAGTCTCCCTTTCCAAAACAGGCACCACTGATACACAACACCTTATGGCAAGAATTTGCCTTGTGGGCACTGCTCTCTTTAAAAAGCAAGACAATGACAACTATCCACACGCTGTACCTGACATTAGGGAGGTACCATTATATTCATATTTATTCACTATTTACCACATCCCGTCCTGCCAACTGAAAACAAAACGGCCAAACAGCTCTTCCTTCACAGCCTTCCATTCCAGCTACTCCCTGGCAACATTCACAGGCACTTTCCCAAGATGCTCTTCAAGGTCATGAAATCTCTTTAAATATACTGCCCCCTTTTAGTCTATCAGATGAAGCTCTCCACAATTTAAGCAGTCTACTGGTAGGTAGGCAAGTATCTATCAAGACAGCTAGTATTAAATACTAGTTGTTTCCTCAATTCTGCCTTTCTATATCCATCTGACTCTTTCAACAAAGAAGATAAGCTCTGCAGGACTGGAATTTTATTCAATTGCTGCAGTCCAGCAGCAGAAACAACCAACGTTTCAATTCTGGAAGAATGCAGGGAAAGCTACTTCTCCTATTCTTGGCAAGAGCAGGCAGTTAATCTTCTAATTTTCACTGAAAAAGAACAGCAGAGAATGAAAGCTCTGCAAGTTGATCAAGTACCCACCACAGTGGGTAAAACAAACTGCCAAGTGACATATAACAGGATCCCTGCAAAGGAATGAAGGGTCATGACACACACGATCTTCCACAATCATTTATTCTTTTTTAAAAGTTGTAAAAATCAGGGGATAAAGTAGGTGGTCATGTCACTCTTCATCCAACAAGTCTGCACTGATACAGTGCCCTGAAGTAGGCAAACTTCCATAACAACGTTGTAAAATCCCCCACAAGTATCGGTAACTGACGGATGACTGAGCTGTGCTAAATGGCTACTTGCTCCTTCTGCACAGGCAGGAGGAAAAGATGCAGCTCACTGAAAACCTTACAGTTCTGCAGATGAGCTTGTTTGCTCCCCATCTGTTCATCCCCTTTTGGTCTGCGTTCAAACTGGAAGAATACCCTCCGGAGAGTGTGAACCCCAGGGTGCATCAGGTTTCTGATCCACACTGAATGCTGGGGCAGAGCTTGCCTGCCGAGAATGTTTTAATTACATCATGCTGGAATTTGGCAAGAGTCCTGGCATTTAATTAAACAGCCGTTTTTTGAAGCAAAGCTCACAGCAGAGCAGACAAAGAGACACAGAGGCCTGATGATGTGCTTCATAGCAGCACTTCCCCTATGGCCCAGTGCCTACTTTGTAAGCAGTCCCAATCTACCAGGAATACAACATTTCACATCACCAGATGCCTAAAATCAGGCGAAATGGGGTGGTCTACACCCAGGAGTACGGAAACCACTCACATTTTCCAAGAACGGTGAAAACCATAGTAGACTGACTTCAGGTACATAAAAGCTGTACAGCCAATATTAGGAAAAGGTGATTGGGATTCTTCCTAATTGCTTTCTCCCATGAAGAAAGGTCCACAGAGCAGCCATACCACCATATTTCCCCAGACACTTACGACTGTAAGGCCCAACAGAAAGATAACAAAATAGCAAGCATGATGGTCAGCATTTTTTTAAGGTATTTTTACCTATAAAGTAACTTTTTCCTGATTAAACGGCAAAGTTTCCTTTTTCCTCGAGGAGTCCCCTTCTCTGCTGCCAGGTCCAAAAGACAATTTTAAAACTACATTCCTGGGATCAAGCATTCTAATCTAGTTTCAGTCATATAAAATTTTTTTTAACCTATCAGGAATTTATTATTTATTATTTATTATTATTTTAACGCTCTGAACATTTGTAGAGGAACCAAGGATGACTCCTCAGAAGCATGGAGCAAGCACATCCACCCAGAACATCTGTTCTACCTCTGGGAAACAACAAAACCCATTTCTAGTTTCACAGTCCTGAACGCAACAGTCTTAAAGGCAGCCTAACATGTAAAACATCATTCCCAGTTTCTCCAAGCACTCCAGTAGCAATTTCCTACAGGTCTTCTGGTTTAGATCAATAGTGCCATTCTGGCCCTCTAAATAGGGTATTTCACACAGATTCTAGTATTCTTTTGTTGCAAATACTTTCCCTGAGGTACAGTAGCCTTTCCCCTGTCTCCATGCTATGCCATGCTGACAATCCATGGTGAGTTTAGCAATACAATCTTGAACCCTTCTCCTCAGCTGCCTCCAACCAATGAGATGCCTAATAAAAGTTTTACTGTCATGGTCTCCTCCCTGCACTACTCAGTATTTTGCACCAGTGAGTTCATGCTATTTCTACTTTTAAAACCTCACAAAGTTCTGCGAACATATTCTGTTATGGCCCTTCTGCAGTAAGGATGTTTCCCATCATTACTACACACATTGCTGGCTCACTGAGTTCAAAGTCAATAGTGAAAATGTTAGATAAGACTGGTCTCTGAGGGAACACCACCAGTGACATCACCACTGTGGTAACTCCCTCTGGAAAACACCTTACTATGTGCTTTTCACATCAACCAAGGTTTTGTTCACCCAAAGACATCTCATTTCAAGAGACAGGTTTGCCAGGACTACTGGCAGTAGGGGGAAAGGAGGTGAGGCAGCAAGGAGCTACAGAGAGCCTGCAGGTACTGCCCAGTAGACGACACTGCCCTTTGGAAGAAGTACTTCCTTTCTGAAGCATTAAACAAACAGCACAAGGCAGAGTTGCCTTTTATTAAGGAACTAAAACTGATGTATGCTTGGTTTTGATACAGTTTTACACCAAAACTCAGCTTGAGAAAGTTTGACATCTAACCCAGCAGCATCATGTTTAACATAGTAACAACCATTACCACAAGCATTACAAAACCTTACAGCTTCCTGTGAATTGTCAAACATTAAACTTTCTTCGATAGTATTTGGAGAGAAAACTAAGACACCAAACACAAATCCATTTTCAAAAGGTCTCCTCTCCCTTTAAAAATTTATTAAAAAAAATAGTAGAACAGTTGCCACCAAGACCAAGAACACAAGGTCAAGTGAAGACTCATATGGCTGATTTATTGTTCAACCACATAAAAATGAACTTGAACTTCTAAGTTAATCAACTAATATTTATACTTGCACATGTAAAAATTGGCTAAGCTAAGCACCCTGCCCCCCCAAAAAAACCCCAAATAAATCCCAACAACTAAACGAAAACCCACAAACCAATAATAACAATAACACCTGCAGCTAAAATAATTAAAATGCTATTGAATTCAAGCTACTTCCTTTAAGCTAACCAACGTTTTTAAGAATACCTCATCACAGTATACAAGCCCTGTGATACCTGGAATATATGAAAAACTTAGTATGCTTGGCCGTGAGAACCCATTAAATTGAGCAGCTTTCCAAGGCACTTTACAGGGAAGATGTGAGGTTGGACTGTCAAGCACACTGCATGCTCAAACAAAAATTTATGAGAATTTGGAAGCTTTTAGAAGTTTCTCTACTGTACACAATATCTGCAGCATGAGTTGTTCTCATACCAAGTTTATATTTTTCTAAAACATGGTAGCAAACACTAAATTTCAAATTTAATCTGATATGACACACCAGATTTTAAGTTCTTAAATGCGTAGTCATTTTAACTCTGAAGAGACAGACATTTTTAACAAGTAGATGCTAAAAGTCTCCACAAAAATCATACTACCTACAGGCTGCCAAATTTCATACGACTGTAATGATTTCAAAACACAACTGAACTGAAGACACCTTGGAAGCTGGTATGTATCATGAATGCAATTACTCCTGTCACAATTAATATATGCCTAGGTCATCAGACCAGTAATTTCCACTCTGCCTAAGCAAGAAGCAAAGGGTGCCCTGATGACCTTCAGCAGACACTTGTTTCTGTACACCACATTTCAGATGAGGCTTCTGGAATGTGTTTCCACCAAAGACCATTACTAACCTGATACCTGTAGAGTAGAGAGAAGTACTGTAACAGGCAAGACAGACAACACCTGCATTAAATACAGAAACACATTGGTTATACAAAAACCAGTTATGGCCAGCAAGGCAGAGGTGTCAGATCTCATCTCAGAAAGTTCCTCCTCTCAACCTCCTTCCATCAAAAATTATTTAACTACGTATGTTCTGATGAATGATATGGACTGTTTGGCTACCAGCTACAATCTTTTGATTTGTACTTACAGATGAGCCAGAATTCTTAAAGAACCATTTAAAAGTTCTAACTCCAATCTGACTTCATAATGGGTTACAGTATGCTTAATGTCACACATTCCCCAGCTGGCTTCCAAACTCGCTCAGAACCAGTCACAATGACTGTCTGCACTCCAATGCCAAATTTTATATTTAACATTAAAACTATATATGCTTATATTTCTTTCATTTCAAAAGGTTTAATATTTTCTTTAAAGGATAGCATCTTTGAACCAGACTTTTTAATTGGGTTACTATATGCAAATTATTGTGAGAATTAGTACCACTAACACTTCACAGTCTACATAACCTTAGGAGCCCAGCAACACTATTTGCATTAAAAGCTACCCAAGGACACCCTCACAGAAGTGAAAACTGTTGCAATTAATGCTAAGTGTTCCCTGTAATTGTTCTGGCTGCCTTTAGAAAAACATAAGATGGAGCTCTTCACTGTATTGGTAAATACTGGCGTCCATGTAGTTGTCCATATCACCACAGAATCACATAATCATTTGAATGGAAAAGACTTTTAAGATCATC
>VYZQ01007856.1:0-41697 GCA_013400655.1 Mystacornis crossleyi
AGGGTCAATTTACGGCGGGTGGGTGGGTGTGGGTGAAGGGCAGGGGGCGGGGGATGTCTGGCAAGGAGAGCCCCTGATAAACAAGAGCTGTCAGAGAGCCCTGCCCTGCAGGGGCCACTGTTCCTGCCGGCTGGCCATTGAGAGCCATTCCTTGCCGGAGCAATTAAGCCCCTCCGCCGCGGCCACCCGGAGAAATCCCCTCCGTGACCGCTGCCAGCTGCGGGGCTTGCGAGGCACCGCGACTTAAACTCAGACCGCAGAATTAATTCCATTTGTGCCTTCAGCCAGATTTCAGAGTAAGGCTCTGGAGACACAGGAGAAATTAATTTATTAAAAAGCAATAGCTTGATAATGCACATGATGATAGAATAAATGAATCTGTTCAATATCTTATAAAACAGTTGGCCATCACATAATAGAGCATTCATTGTCAATTTAGTAGCTTGTCTCATTATACTCTGCAAATAGTAGTAAAATGGTGTATTATTCATGAACCAACATGCTTTAATTACTTTTAGTGCACATTTATTTTTTCAAATGTAATATGAGTTAGATTCAGCCATAACTGTAACTCAGCTGATGAATCTTGAAGCAGTAACACAAACTGGAACAGAAATTTTATGAGCCCGAGAATCAGTTTCTGGGAAGTTTGTAGCATTTCTATATGCTATGAAAACAGTCCTAAAACACCAACCTCAGATGTCGTCCCAAATTTGGATCGTAGCTGATAATACTTTAAAAAATACAATATTATTAATTGATAATCTAATCAGATGTAATTTCAAGTTTCATCATTTGCTAGGGCTGTAGGTTTTTTTTTTTTTTTACCTGCCATAAAGCAAACCCTTATTTTTAATATATTTTATTTGTTGGCTTTACATGTAGAAATTGTCTCATTACCACTCCTCCCTTCTTGGCTTCTCACACACACTTTTCACCAGCTTAATTTGCTATGAAGGTCTCACACACATGCAGCCAAGGTCAGTGAAAGTCCACTGCTCATTTCAATTAAAATGTTTGCAAGGATTTATACATAATAAACTGATCTTGCCTATAATAATAGGTTTCCTAAAGTCAGTCTTGCTGCTACTAAGTATAATGTTGCAGCACATTGTTGATTTCTATGTACATAGAGAAAGAGCACAGTAAAATAAGATGACTTGAAAATGCAATTAAAGTGTAAATCTTTACACCCATTAACATTTAGGGTCCATTAGATTACTTTGTCTTTTACAATATTAAATGCTAAAATGTTTTGCTTTTATTCTGTAACAGTATATTCTAGTTCTATTTATAATACAAATGCAATTTAGCTCCCAATAAATCTTGGCTTTAATTGGTTATTAAGTATGTGCTACTATGTCATAAATTTAATCCACAGAATTTCTTTTTTTTCCCCCCGTTCATCTCCCTGGCTTTTTATTCTGGGGTTAGGAACAGGGTTTGGTGCCATCATCAATATTTAGCCCATGTGAGCGTCTCCCCCAAGAACGTGAATTGGGGTCACTGCCCTCACTCTGAGCCCTTCAGGAGGTGCTGTGGGGCATCGAGATGATCGAGTCCTCCAGGCTGGAGGCTGAACTCACACAGGGACTTCACGTGCCTCTGCCCAAAGGGAAACACTTTTCCAAGGTATTTGCTCTCTCTGCAGAGACTCGAGGTGTGAGGCTGGCTCTGGTGTGGGGTCTGACTCTCCCAAGAAAGACATCGAGCTGTGGCCAGTGCTGTAGCTTTGGCCCTAATAAAGGTTGTAGAAAGTCTGACTCAGGGCTGAATTTCACTCTTTTGCCCTTGATGTTATCTTCTGCCTTGAAAGGTGTCCAGACTATGGCTGCACAATTATGACTCTTTTCCTCAGGCCTCAGTAAGCACAATTTAGACTAGTTTTTATTGGTCACTGAGGATGAGTTTCTAAGGTTTTTTAGATTCAAGAACTGGGGTAATAGCATTGTGAGGGCATGGCCCAGTTTCCTTTGTAATCCTGATTTCAGTTCCCACTAGTAACCTGAAGCCATGACTGCTTAATCCTTAATTCCTGCCACAATTAACATCTCATATTCAGGAGTACTTCTCTGTGATTTGGAAGGAAATCTGTCCCCAGCTGGGTCAGCCCTAGCCGGTCTCTTTACTAACTGGGAAGGGATCTTTTTCAGCTCGAATCAAACACAGTAACACCTCATTTAATGGTGCAATAGAGCAGAGAATCTGCTCGCCGGCTCCGCTCGGATGCAGTAGGAATCAACATCCTCGCAATTAGAGCTAGTGAGGAATGCAGGCACACAAACTCATAAGCTACTAATGAACTATTTGAGCAATTCTACAGGTATTTATATAAGGCTGAGACAGCATCCTCCGCTGAAGAGCTCCCCGCACCTCCCACGTATTCCCAAGGAAGCTTTAACTGAACTGAAATTTCTTTATGTAAATACAGGCAATGCAGAGAGTCCCACGTGCTCTGCCACTGCCTCTGCGCTCGTGGCTTTGGTTTGTGCTGGTGAGACAACAGGGCTGTTCCGCAGCCACTTTGCTACATGTCAGTGCCCACAAAGGTCAGTCTGCTTCTCCTCACCAACATTTTCAAACTCGTGAATGCATCATCGCACCATGGCAGATGAACCAGAGAACAGCTTTTTAAAATCCCTTTTCTAGCACCTTTATACCATCCTGCCTAGTTCACACTTATCCTGGATTTGCCCTTCTTCATTTGCACAACTAAAGGCTGAATCCTGTCCATTCCCCTGAAGGATAATCTCAAAGAGCACCTCAGCTGCGTATGTCATCCCTTCCCACAGGTCATAGCAGGCAGTTTCCAGGGCAAACCCCTCTTCACCCAGGGCCCAGGCACGTCAGGCAGGGTCCACGGATGGCTGAGGTACAGCAGAAATCCCTAAGGCAGCATTTCCCCTTCAGTCCTTCTCCAGGTCAGCAGAGCAAGGGGTAAGGACAAATGCGTGGTTTACATCACCCCTTCCCTGATCTGGTCCCCAGATATTCTTGAGAGCAACTCTCAATGAACTCTTGCTTTATTCTCATCTGTGCCTGCTCTGTACCAGGTTGGCAAAAACACCCCAAAGTTGAAACAAAGATGGTGATCTGTTTGTTGAAGTACAAAAACATCTTAAGTGCCCAAAAACAGAGCTAAAAATGCCATTGCACAGATTGGTGCTCACACTCAAGCCCTGAAGAACCCATCGAAGGTGCTGACCATGCTCATCCCAGAATTCCTGCACCTCTGGAGTGAGTGACACACCACAGGGAGATCTCACCAGGGCTTAGAACATCACATAAGTCACTACAAAATCTTATTATTTCACTGTGTAAATTGCATATGGAGCACTTGAAATGGGCAGACTTTAACAAACAGAAAAAATAACTACAGCAATTTGTCTTCAAAATAAATAAGGGAGTAAAAAACCCATCCATGATGATCCGTTGAACTACACTTCAAACTTTTACCAGCAAATTGGTCAGTTAGTCAGCTAAATATTTGTTTTACACCCATGAACAAGCAGAATTACAAAAAAATTATAAGAAATCATTTTTTTTCCACAGCACAAGCCAGTCTTTGCCTCACTGGTCTTATTGGCTTAATAATCCATATATTTACTGCACTTAGAATGAAATACAACAGTTCCGTCTGAATAATCTGATTAATTTCCTAATTTTTATATCAGTCCCCTGGTTTTTGAAACCTTTCTAATTTTTATATCAGTGTCCTGGTTTGGCAGTTTACAATAGTCAAATATTTTCTCAACAGATCAGTTGTTCACGTGGATGCCCTTACTCCTGAATGAGAAGTTAATGGCGTCTTTTGTATAGATTTATGTTCCCAGACACAGTCCATCAACATGTGGATATATATGTGCAAATATGTGTTTACATATATACACATATATAAAATACAGATGGAAACTCCTATACAGCACCAATCATTTGAAGAATAAATTTGCTGGGTTTGCTGATTGCCCTAAGTTAAGAATCAATGACTTTAGCTTTCTAAATTTTGGAAATATGGATGCCTCTTCAAAAGATGGTAGGTGAAATAAACAGGCAAAAAGCTCCATGGTGTAGGAAACTGCCACTATTGCTTTAAAATGTTGACTGAACTAGCAAGAATATCTTCCAGCCTCCTTAAAATTAGTTCTTGGCTCCTGATATCTGTTAGCATTTGATATACTTTCCCTGATGACCCTGGATGCGTCTGGAGGTCAGTGCTCCAGAGTTCCTGGCTATCTTTATTGTCCCTAACTTGCTTTCTCTCCAAGCCCCTTCCTCCTTGCCAAGAAAAATATTTCTAGTTGTTGTATCTTCAGCAGTTCTCTCTATCAATGCATAACAGATGGATGGTTTTTGTGCTGAAAAGCAGGACCAAGTGCTCTTGCTGCCTGACCACGGGCTGGGTGCGTGTGCTGAAGCGACTGCAGACCAGGAGAAACAAAAGGGCTGCAGAGAACAGGAGAGCATCTTATAACTGTTCCTGACAAGGGTTTGCAAGGTGTTTTAATAAAAGAACCGTGCGGGTAAACATTTACTCTTGAAAAACCTTTCACCCCGTGGGATACTGAGAGTGTTTGGTTAGGTGAGTGCTTTGTTTGACTTTTGCAGGCACTGCTGAGCCCCTTCCTCACCATTTCCCACCAGCAGCACGTCTTAAGCTCCAACAGAGCTTCTTTTGCACTTGCTTGTTCTTGCAATTTCACTCCTTGACATCTATGGCCGCAATCTCATTCAACTTTGCTGCTTCAAGGCCAGGGTGCCACCTCTTCTCCCTGGGGAGGGAACTCTGTTTAACAGGGCAGACCCCAGGACATGCCATTGACCAGCAGCTGCTTCCTTCCCTCCTCCTGTCACTGCCTCCAAAGCTGCCACTTACCTCTAAACCCCGGCATATGCCATCAGTGACCCTCTCATATTCATTGATCTTCCTGAGCACATCAACCTGTCTCTCTAAATCTGCACTCTGATTTTTCAAGTAATAGAAAGAATCCCTCTGGATAACCACATAATCATCTCCTTTTGGCTCCTGGTCAGGCTGCCTCGCTCTTTCTTGCTCTCTCTCTTTTTCTGAATGAGGAAGGTGATAAAAACGCTGCCTTCCCATTTCAATGTTCTGCAAGGCTTCCTGGGTGCCCCACCAGACTCTCTGCTTCCAGCTCTTTGAAGATGAATGAATAATACTACTCTGTGTTTCTATTATCTGCAAACTACCAATTAAACAGAACCAGCAACCAGAGATAAAAGTAGAGCCTTGGCAAAATCCACAGCAAAACGGACACAGAAATCTCAAGATATTTGCACATGTGCAACCACTGGGAAGTTAGAGATACAGAGTGGGAGGCAGGGGGCAATGCCAGGTATCACCATCACTATCAGGGCTCAGATACCCATGGAATAACTCTGTAATTGCTGTGGGACTACAGGCTAATTATTATATGATTATATAATTATATGTAGCTATTTATATGAGGGGAAGAGATCAAATTTAGTACATTACCATAAATTCACAAATCAGGAGCTTTATTTTAAAATCTTTGACTGTGTGGCCTTTCATCTTTGAACTGTTTGGTAACTTCAAGCATCATTACCCCATAATGTGCAATTAAATGCGAGTACAATTACAAACAGTCTGATATTTGTATTGTGTTTAATACAACAGGTCTGTGAATTTGTATGCTCTGAATAATAATGAAATCCAGGTTTAATTATTGATGTTTAAAAATGATTTTAATATCCTGATACTGATGCAGCTAAATATCAAACAGTGTAAATATAACATGAAACTGTACAGCTGTTAGGCTAAAATGTGACGTTGTCCATCCATCTTTGCTTTTTCCATTGCACCTACCAGAGTAGCATATAAGTGATATGATTTATTCATTTTGTTTATTTGGAGTTACGTAGTAATAAAAAGACTCCTGCACAAGGCTCAGCAAACCCTGCCACGCCCTTAATGGAGACGTGTGATCCCAGTCACTTTAGTCCAGTCCTTTCTGCAGGAATTCAGCCAACGAGTCACCCCCCCAGAATGCCTTCCCACCCATTGGCTGAGCAGGGAGCAGTCCTGCAGCCCTCTCCAAACCAGATGCCTTTTGCAGCAGGGCTGGGAGATGCTCAGGAGTGGGATATTCCTGCCCCAGACCCAGTCCCAATCCTTGGAGGGGGTCGCTGACAGCCACTTCTCTTCCCCCAACAGCAGGGACTGGGCTGGGCGCTGCCGCTCAGCACAGCAAAGGGGCCATGGATGATCTAGATTTCAGATCCAGCCTCCAGATCTCAAAGGAGTGGGGTGCAGGACTGCAAATCATCTGCTGACACTGCAGAGCAAAGTGCTTCAGGGTGTGCTCAACCATGGGCATGCGAGGGCAGGCTCTGACTGGGGTTATGCATGTGCAGAGCATGTGGGAAGATGCTTCTCCAGGTAGCTGCCACAATATTCATCATGATCTCACACTGAATTTGGTGGATAAGTGAATGCCTTTATTTTTATCTCTTTGTCTAGGTATAAAATTGTCATCAACTCTTCTTTTTTTGTTTATTTTTTTGTTGTTGTTTTTCTGTTTGTTTTGTTTGTTTTGATTTTTTTTTTTGTTTTCCTTTGGTATTTTGCTGTTGTTTGTCACAGCCAGCAAGATAACTGTACAGATAGCTTCTACTTCTCAAGTGAAATGAAAAGGAAATGGCATCTCTCTACAAAAATCAATTTATAAACCACCTATGTGTGTTTAGGCTCAGACAATGGGTATTGCCAAAGCCATGCCTTCTAAAACTCCTTGAGTTTTAAAACTCTTTGAGTGTAAAACAAAGGAAAAAAAATAATCATACCTGGATGTGAGCTATCATCCCTCAATCAGGAAAACTCACTCAGACTCAGATGCAGGAATCAAAATGAACTTCAGATGGAAATAGATGGGAGACAGGCTATGTTGTCTGGTTTGCTTGGGTTACTTCATTATTAATCTCTTTGCTTCCATTTGTATTAATGATCATAGCCAAGAAAGTTTCATTTATGAAGACCATTTTTCTTTTTTTAAGGACTATCGTACATGTAGGTGACTGTGCTCTATTTCTTCACAGGCACCAAGAGCAGGGCTGCTTTCCTTACAGCTGCTCCAGTTGTATCTAAAATGTGTTGGTAGCTTGACCTGGAGAGAGGGCTGGACCTTGGCCTCTCAGCATTTGCGTTCAGGAGCCCAGCGCAGGGTCCCCAGTCACACACTCCTCTTCCAAGGGGTTTTCTCTCTAGCAGACAGTGAAAAACTCTGAGATGGAGAAGGGAAAAGTTAAAACGCAAGAGTCTATTAGAAGCGATGCTAATGGGTCTGGCCTGCATGTCTGGGAGGATGATAGAGGATGATAGAGATTTTGTCCAAACTTGCTTTGTCTCTGCTCTCGTTGCTCCTCCAGCACAACCATCACCTTCTCCTGCTCTCCTGTTCTGTCCCTCCCCAGAACAAAACCCAGGCAGCCGAGTGTGTTTTCCTAAATGAGATACACCTAATTAGTAGCTAGTTGTAGACTTGCTGATCACACAGATTTTCAGCTCTTTGTTTATAACCCAGCATATGCATCCATAGAGCATTTTTACAAGTAAATGTACACATTTCATTAAAAGTATTCTTTGCTGCTTCCATAGCTTTGTTCTATAAAAGAGTTTTGTAGGAGAGTTGTTTATTCCCTCAGCCCAAAGGAAAAAAAAATCACTTCCATTATTATATTAATGCAATTTCAACTAATTAATGAATGATATTCCAGAGCTATATTTATAAATCATGGTGAGTACACATAGCAGGAGGGTGAAGCACCCTTGCAGCCCTTCATGATCAGTGAGTGGGAACCTTCTCCTCTTTGACTTGGTGTGGGATTCCTGGTGCAGGGCGAGTGTGGAAAGTGGCACCACTGCTGTGGTAAGGAAACCTAATCTTGGGAAGCAAAGGAAACCCTGTGAGTGCCCGGGGCTGGCAGGGACTCTGTGAGGGAGGGGGACAGGAGGGCTGCAGTGCCTCGGGAGGGAATTGACTGTGTGTGGGGCTGGGGCTCTGGGAATTTGCTTTGAGGGAAGCATGAAGGGATCTGGGGACTGCCAGACAGCCATAAACCAGGTGATGAAGTCCTCATGCCTGCCAGCTTGTCTGGGCAGCAGGTGAGTCCTGTGGTAACTCCCTTTGCAGTCCCACAAGCTGAATGCCCACAGAAAGGCAAGGTAAACTTTTTGCTCAGTCGCACCATAGTTTGCTAGCACAACCCGAATTAGATCCCTGGAGTTTTTTGTCCCAGTCTCTTACTTCAAATGCCAGAAATACTTCACTACAGCAGCAATATTTTGAGGTCTTGCAGGGCTCTCATGCAAGCAGATATCTCAGTCCAACTGCAGCTCTGTTTGTCTTCAGAGTCTGCAAAAATGGGGATACATAAATGTTGCTAATGCCTCTCTGAGAGGTAGGGGGTACTTGCACTTTGTTATACCTGCCCTCAAATTTGGTAGCTCAAGTTTAGAAGTTTAGAATCTTTTCTTTCCCTAACCTGGCAGATCCTACTAATTTCCCTTCTGCGACTGTAAAACTTGCTCAATCCCTTAAAGATAACTGCTGAAGCTATTTCTAACAAATTCCACTCCGTGTCCAGAAACAAAGAGCAAACATGGACATGGTGCAATGCAATGGCTGATCTGAATAAAAGTGGTTTAATAGGAGACAGGTGACAGTCCCCACACTGCCGGGAGCAGCGATGCTGCCGCTGCGATGGCTGGAGGCATCAAACCTCTTCTTGTGAGCTCTCGTTCACCCAGGGCATCATAAAGCCTCCTTGAGTAAAGAGACCAGGGTATGCTTTCTCCCATGACCTTGTACTCAGGGTGCTCTGCAACCAGAGTAAAAGGAAGGGGGGAAACATTGTCAGTTTGGTTCAAACTGGGTTAGGGAAAGGAAACAGCAACTAGTTACACTTCTGTACAGTTTTATCATCTATGGTTATAGAATTCAGGATAAAATGGTGCTTGTAGAGGTTTGAGTGAAACTCATGCATGAGTTTCTTGTCCTGCTTGAGTCTGAAGAAAGTGCATCAGTGTAATTCATCTCAGCATACTCATAGTGGACATCCTGAATTATGTGGACCTGCTGCCCCTCCCTGCCAGGACAACATGGGCAGGATTTGGGCAGCCGTGGGAGGAAATCCCTGGAGTCCATGTGCTAGCTAAAGCCCTCACAGTGGGGACAGTCTTGCCTGACCTGGACAGGTAAGGGAATAAAAGCTTGGTTCTGGGAACAGTTGCAGCACAGAGGGAATCAGTGGGGTAGGACTCATCAGCAATGGGAATTTTCTACCCTTTGGAGGGCTCCTGTCGTCTTGCCATGATGAAAATGAAGCAGCAGATTTATGGCTGGTGGTTGAAAGGCACAAAACAGCTCTTGCAGGGAGAAGCAGGACGGGAGAGGTAGTCCCAGAGCGATGGCTCAGTGTGTGCAGGGCAAAGGAGATGGCCGGCATATGGGTGAAACAGCTAAAGGTGAAGAATAAATGCAGTTTATCACATGCTTCAGCCATTACTTTTTCAGCTGATCATGTGGCTGTTATAACTATGTGTCTGCATGTCTGCATGGATAAAGGAGGTGCTGAAGGTTTGGTCAAATTCTAAGTTATAAAAAAATACAGACTTGATCAAGTTTAAGTTATGGTAGATATAAAGAGTTTCCTGAATGGTTTAGTTACTTTACAGACTGGGTTTTTTTCCTGCTTTTTTACTGCTTACCCCCCCCTGCCCTCCCTTTTTTTGTTTTAATTTTCTGGGTGTACCATGGGTTTGTCAAAGCCTTGCAACAGAGCCTTCATCCAAGAATATCAACAGCCTGCCTAGCATGCCTCACATACACTGCACAGAGTCTTACAACACAAGATTTACAAGCTCCCAGAAAGGGAGAGGCTCATTTAAGAACAGGCCATTGCACATAAACATCAGGAAAAGCTCGTGGAAGAGGAGGAATAGATTGTTTTAAGTATTGCTAAGCACCATCCGTGATTATGAAGGAAGTGCCTACAAGCCGGCAGCTGAAATTGCAGCTCCACCATTTGGTGCTCAGTTTTGTAGATTTTAACTGAGCGTTACCAATCATTGTGTAATTGAACACCTCATTCCTTCATTAGCTGATGGCTGTGCAGCACTGTCAATGTGCAAAGTGCAAGCCAGGTGTTAAGTATTGTAATTATTTGTTTTCTCAGCATTTAAACCGTTGGTGATTCCTGATGGCTGAAGATGGAAGCAGTTTGCTTTGCATAGGAATGATGAGCACGGATATGACCACAAGAGGAGCACCACATGTGGCCCAGACTGTCATTCCTTACTTGCTGGCCAATGTGGTTGAGGCTCTTCTCCCTCTAGGAGAAAGGACTGAAACTCTTGCCTGGTCCTGCTTGTCCCCATCTCCTCCTGACAATTATCTAGTTGGAAATCCCAGTTAGCAGCACTGGTTTTGCACTCTCCAGCCCACAGCTGTGTCTCCTGTGGTAGGAGTTTGTGTTTATTGCAGTGTGACCTTCCTGGACCTCTCCGACTGAGTGCTTTGCAGGCTGAGGCCTTGAGGAAGCTCAGAGCAGGAGGAGAAGTCCAGGAGGGTCAGCTGGTGGAAGGACGGTGGTGACAAGAGAAAAGTTCATCCAGCCTGGGCTGGGGCCTGTCCCATGAGCAGCTGAGCATCTCATTGAACACAGAGAAGGCCACGTTTCCCTCCTGGAAATGCCACTGCTGCAAACTGGTGCTCTTCTTGTCCTGTCATTAATTTCCCACACACCCGCAGGTGCAGCAGGGACGTGTGAAATCTGTGCCCTGCTCTTCTCCAGATCTGCTTGGTACAGATCAGAGCTTCAAAGGCTTCAGCTGTAGAAAGCTGATGTTTGAGACATTTTTGAGGCACTGATTGTCAAAGATGGAAACTCCTCTCTGTCCTGTCCCCACTGCGTGGCTGGTGCTCACCCAGCACCTCAGAACAGCTCAGATCAGTGCCAGGTCAGCCTTGTGCTGATGGTGTTACCCAATGACCACTCACCTTTGCAGGGAGCATCCAAAACATGCAGATCTTGGAGTTTTCCTCTACATCTTTATTAAACTTAGATGCTGACCCGCAGAGTGCTAATTAGCTAGATTCAAAACCAAGCTTAAAAAATGATAATGAGTTTACTGATTATCAGGTATGAAAATAAGGTCAGTCAAAAACATATCAGTGCTTCAATTAAGCTTCACTGAGCGAGATGGAATGACTATTAATGACTCCTGTTTTTGCTAAACTTCTCTTCTGTGGCCTGTTACTTCAAGGTAGGGACTGTCCCTGTTTGTCACACTTCCGCTCATGTAAATTGCCTGAGCGAGACAAGCACTTGTTCACCTAAAGAGCTCTGCAGGACAGAAGGAAGGTAATATGTATGTTCCTAGTGCCTATGGACAGACCTGCTTCTTATTTTAGGCAAACTATTGTCACTCAGTAGCATGTCTTCGATTTTGTACCTTCTGTACACTGATTTACTTTGCAAACACAATGTCTTGGTCCACATGGTTTATTTGTATTTTTGTCCAGGCTGCAACTAGCATTATCCAACTGATACTTGGGCAGGCAAATTTAAGACCATGGGAACTGCAAGAGTGGATCAGAGTTACAGTTCATCCAGTTTCGCTGTTGGTTTCTGACTGGCCATGTGCAAATCCCTGCAAGGACTCTGAAGGTGTGGGGGTCAAGGAACAGTATTGGAGGGAACAGCTTTTCCTCAAAAGGAAGCGCATCACAAACACTGTATCTAACATCCTGAATAAATTTCATCTATTAATTTTTGAACTTCTATATACTTCTGGCTTTCATGACTGCCTGTGCCAAGGCACAGGTTACCATTATGTCTTTTTTTTTTTTTTTTACAGGAACCCAACATATACATCAAGAATAAACCAAATGAGTTTGGGGGTTTTGTTTTATTTTGCTTTCAGTTCCTCTCCTAATAACTTTGTAGATCCAGTGGAAGATCTGGCAGCTCTTGGTTTTCCTCTAAGCTTAGAGGCAGGGGCAGGACAAGAGGGAATGGATTCAAGCTGAAAGAGAGCAGGTTTAGAGTAGATACTGAAAAAAATTCTTCCCTGTGAGGGTGGTGAGGCACTGGCACAGGTTGTCCAGAGCAGCTGTGGATGCTCCACCCCTGGAAGCGTTCAAGGCCAGGCTGGATGAAGCTCTGAGCAACCCGATCTAGTGAAAGATGTCCCAACCCCCCAGTGGTTGGGGGGTTGAAATGAGATCTTTAAGATGATCTTAGATGATCTTCTAACTCAAACTATTCTAAGATTCTGTGGAAAGGAGAGCTCCTGGGAGAACCAAGCCCTCTGCCCTGTGTTGCCACTGCATCATCCCTGGATATTTCGAAGCATCTGACATTTGTCCTGCCTTCTGCCTTTTGGTGAGAGTGTCCTTCATGATGACACACCAGCAATCTGTAATTTGCCACACTGGCAAAACCTCCGTGGCCTCCCTGCAAATGGCAAGCCATGAGCAGCTGGCTGAGAGCACCAGCTTAGAGGTCACTGGTTGGGAACTGACTGACACGTAAAAGTTGAGTCTGGATGGTTTAAAGAACCGTGCACGCTGTGCCAGATCAACAGAGCAGGGCTACTTTGGTGGTGCTGTGGCATTTTGCAGCTGTTGTCCTGCTGTGTGCGGTCATTCTCAAGAGACGGTGCCCTTGTGGGGAGTGGAATCAGCCAAGCCCAGCTCCCTGGCCCTGGGGACACGAGGCAGGAACCCACCAGGGACACCCTGCCCTTTGCCACCTGCAAAGGTGATGCTGAGCTCTGAGAAATGACACTGAGATGTCTCAAACTGGGCACCAAAAGTGAATGGAAACTTTTGACCTTCACCGCTCTGTGCCTCATTTCCTCATCTCTACAGGCTTCCTCCTCTTGCAGAATGTGAAATGTGTTCAGTAGTGACTGTGGAGCCCGTGTGGGATGGACAGGGCAGGACAGGAAAGAAAATACATAAATACATCATGCAGGGAGGACTGCAGCATCTGAAGCCTTGCTGTGTAAGGCCTGTGCCTACTTGTTGAGGGATAAGGATGAAGAGAAATATTGAGTGGCTACGTGTGCCCTGTATGAAATCCAGAACCTGTGACTGGTGATGATGCAAACACTGCCTGATGCACACAAGAAAGACAATTTACAGTCCTGCAAGAAAGCAAAGCTGAGGCATTTAAACCCTTCGGTTTTCAACACTGATGTTCTTTCGAAATATTTGCATTTGGGTTTTTATCAGTTCAGATGCTCTATCCCATATATATCCTCCAGATGGGAGACTTTGGCTTTGCAGTTCCTGCGTGCAATCCACAAAGTCTTCACAACTTGTAGCTTTTTTTTTTTTTTTTTTTTTTTTAAATAAGGGAGAGTCTTTTTCATTTTCTTTTAGTGTGTNGGATGGGAGAGCCCATCCTTTGGTAACTTAACCCATGGGAGACGGGCTTCTTTATTAAAAGCCAGCTTCTTGTTTTTATTGTGAACTTGCTTACCTTCCCTTTGTCAGCTAAACCAAAGGGTATTAGATCTCCTGGCAGCTGTAATAGGTGAACATGCACAGGGTAACCTTTCTAGAGGATGGGACTGAGCCTATGAAGTATTAAGTGCCTTCAAGGTCCACTAAAATCAATGGGATTGAAGAATGCCATACCCTTGAAGGGCTGAGCCCCAAGGGATGGCTTCTTCTGGGATACACTGATTCTGAAGACAGGCAAAATAAAATATTTAAAGCAGCCTGACAGGCACAGGCTAAATTCTTTTCCTTTTGTGCTGAAACATAATTTTTTTAATATGCCCTGAGCATGCTGTGAAAGCAATCTTTCTACATGTTTCCTTATGGGCAGTGTTTGCTCTCTGTGCTCATCAGTCACAAAATCTGTGACTGATATGGCCCCAAAGCATCAGGAAAGTTTAAGTTCTACAATATAGCATTTTTTAAAATAAGACATAATTGTTTGTGGAAGAAGAGTCTATCAAGTACCTAAGATGGGAAAGGGTTACTGCAGGGACATACATCAGCACTATGTACTTTACATTCTTAGTCCATTGGTTTCTACAGCAGTTCTTGTTCACAGTAATGTGAGGCAGTTAATATGGGATCTGAACACCACTGGACTGATAAGCCTTCATACTGACTTGCAAAAGTAATTTTCAGTAATCTTTGAGGGGAAAAATTGCATTTAGCAGGGAAAAAAAAAAAGAAAAAAAAGGCTAAGCCATTCATGCATCCTATTTTATTGAGTATGCAAGTAATAGACTATGCAGAAATTGAACTTTTGATCCATTAGGCTGTGCACAGGGACAAGCCACTGCTGAGTTACTGTCAGAAAGTTACGCTTCCAAATAGAAAAGTTTCACAGTATTTTTCCAGAATCTTGTTTGAAAATGAGATGCCAATACTACTGTTAAAATTCAAACTTCCATCAGAAAGGACTGGAACAATGTTCGCAATCCAAGGCTCTGCTTTCACATATCACACTCCCACAGCCGCAATTAGTCATTCCCAAACTAACTTTTTTTGTGGCTGTTGTGCAAGGCAGGAGTAACATCCCTTCATAAAAGTTTAATGAACAGAACTATCTGTGTCCGTTTTGCTCCAATGATTGCTTCATACCCTGAGCCAGGCCAGGCAAAATAGATAACTTCCAAACCATTTAAATTTTCTTGACACAAAGATGGTTCAATTCCCAACCAGGCCAAATCATCATATATTTCTTCTAAATCCCCAGCCATCACGTGTCCAGTACAACCACGTATGAGTATTTGTGGCCGTGAATTGCCACAGCCTTTCACCTAACAAAAGTTTCTCAGATTTGGATGAGTATCATTGTAAGAACTTTCCTTTTGCTGGAGGAAACACCATCAGGAGACACAGGAGGGAACCTTGTTGGTTCTGTGTGTGTGCTGAAATCAGGGATTTCAGAGACGTTCAGCTGCATTTCCCAAAGCATCACAGGCCCAAAAGGACAGAGTGATGAGGTTAATTATACATTTCAACACCCAACTGGTACGTAGCTGCCACCCAATATATTCTCCACACTCAAGCTGATGGGCTTCATGGACACTCCTCGAGAGCAAGAGCCCTGAGGAAGGAGTTGCCAGAAAACACTGAAAAGGGGCCAAAATGACCTTGCCGTGTTGTAGAAGGCTGAGAGCTCCTGTGTTTGAAATCACAGTGGCAGTGTGCTCCCCAGCACCCCTGCAGAGCCACAGTCCTGCCCAGGGCAGTGCCCATCCCCAGCAGAGCCCAGGTGACCTCACACCAACTTCACCGCTCCAAAACCAGCCCCGTGGCTCTTTTATATCTCCCAGCCGTGAGCCCATGGCAGCAGGGTGCTGGTGCAAAGACCTCACCGCACTGCACCTCGCCTGTCACCCACCTCCTGCACAGGAGCACTCCCCTCTCCAGCCTCTCCCCACGCAGGGTCTGGAACCTCATCCCCGAGCTGTGGCTGCAGCCCTGGGGCACTGAGGACTCTTTGTTATTATTCTTGGCATCTGTGTCTAAACACTTCAGACTCATGAGCCCAGTAGTGCAACTGCAATCACAGCAATGCCTAAATCTCTTTAAAACCCATCAAGGGGCGGGAGTTGGGGAAAATAGCAAGGGAAGGAGTGGCAGGACTGGAAGGGGCTTGGGCAGGAAGGAGGCTGTGCTTGTAAATGCCGAGGCCCAGGGCAGGAACATCCTGGAGGGGCCATGGCTCTCCAGGAGGGCAGCACCAGAGAAATACAGGCAGACATGGGCTACAGCTGCAGAGATTGCACCTGCTGCAGCAAACACCGACCTGAAACAGGAATGGATCTGAAGCACACAGAAAGCCCTGGCTTTGCATATTTGAAATCATATTCCGGCTTTCCAGCCCCCAATCTCTCAGAATTCTGCTCAAAGAAAAACCTTTGCATTAATCCCCCTCCTCCATCATTATGCAAAATTGCTTAGGGTAAGGGAAGTTTCCTTGCTCTTTTCTAAATATAAATTTCTGTGGTTAGAAAATTAGAGAAATGCCGTGGCCGACCTTCCTAAATGTGAAGAGTCTTGTTTGGGGAAGCACACAAGTCATCTGCTGCAGCAGCCTCTTATCGCTTTGTGGTAGGTGATTGCAAAATGCCTCTCTTAGCCAGAGTCACATTGGGTTTAAATTGAGCTAGACAAGGGAACTACAAAAAAAGGGATTGTGGGCAGCTGGGCTGCTAAATGCATGGGGCCTGGCACTGGAACATTGCTAGTTAAAAGAACAATTTGTCATGGAAAAAGGAGTGGAGTAGCCTGCAATGCCAATGCCATGTGTGGTTTTCCAAGCACGAGGCTTTGTGATGAAGATGAAGAAACACTCAGTGACCATTTTAAACTCAGCCACTCCCAGTACAGCGGGAGTTAATGCAGTGTCAGACTTTCCATTAATGCCTCTGTTTTTGCAGGGGCTGTGAAAATATGCTCGAGGCAAAAACTTGTGATTCAGCAGCTCAGCTGAAGAGTTAACTTTTCTTTTTATATGCACCCATTTTCAGAGTAGCGATTTATAATAATTTTCATACAGATCTATATATGGTTCTGCTGTGGTGATAGAGGGAGGTGAGGAGGGAGCTGTGCAAAGCCTTGCACCCAGCTGCTTGGAGTTTCTGTCAGAAAGAGGCTGGGCAAGAGGTTTGGGGTCTTCCCGTGGCTGGTGTAAGGAGAACTAAACATCCTCAGGGCCAAGGACACTGTTACCTAGGGGCAAAGAGGTCGAACATGGGCTTCTTTTCTGCTTAGGTGGCAGCCTGGGATAAAACCTGCATGAGGAGTCAAGGCATGCTCTCCTTTTTTCCACCTGCCTACAACCAATGCCTGCTGTCTTCATACATGTAGGAGAGGGACAAAACACAGCTAAAATAATTCCCCAGCTGATTTCTCTCCTGGTTTGCACCTGCCTGTTTTTTCTGCAGTTGCCATTCCCAAGTCTAAGAGGGAACCCTTCAGGCAGAGCCATGCCGAAATTCTCCATAATAAACCTTTGGAGGTAACTGGCGAGTGTTGAAATGTGGGTTCACACAAAGGAACAGCTCTTGGCCTTGGAATATCCAGTTAACAAAAGATCAGTCAGCCCTGCCATCCTGAGTACCACCAGGTGAGACCCCATACCTCAGGTGGGACAGCGAGGCAATGGGCTTGTCACTCCTGCTGGTACCCCTTGGACTATGGAGTTACGGCTGGGATAAGCAGTCTCTGATGTCTGGCAAATCCCTGACTCTCTGCACAGCCCATCTGGGCCACAGGTAGCCCAGGACACCTCAAGCAGCTTGGTGCTGCTTAATATAGTTTCCTCTGTAAGATCATACTGTTTTTACAACAGCTCCACTAATTACTGCAGCCAAGTGCCAGCAACCAGACAGATTTACAAGGACATAGAATTGCCACTCTCCTCCCTTGTCCGTGTCTTAGAAGTTGAATCTCATGTCCTTTCCCTAAATAGCACCTTAGCCCATGTTGTCCCACACTATCTGAGGTTATTTTCCCTCAAAATATTTTCCATACAAACTAAAATACTGTTATTTTTACCCATTTTCAGAAAAGGTTTCCTTTCTTCTTTGCTCTTTCAAGAAAATAGGCTCCTAGCAGGTATTTATCATGATAGCTAAATTAGCTGGTACCCTTAATACTTGCAGCACAGAAAATCACTTCATCAGCTCTACAATTTGAGCTTACTGGAGAAGATTTTTAAGAAAGAATGAGAATGAAACCTAGAATAACCATTTCTTTCCCCTGTCCCTTTGAGGCACCAAAGTTCAAGGTGTTTTTTCCTTTCCTCGTATACCTAGAAATCCGTGATGGTGGTTAATTGAGCGACTGCAGTTTCACTAAGATGCAACACGATGTTTTTTCTTTCAATCCTAAACTGCTACCAGGCGAAACAAGACCATGCTTTGGTGATGGGAAAGAGAATTCTGTACTGAAAGAAGCAGTGCTGATAAGAAAGTGGAGTATGATCACACAGTTGGGCTCCTGTGCATAACAGATACAGGCCAAAATTATTCAGCAAGGGCTGAGGAAGAACCTGCCCTGCAAGGTCTTCATGGAGAGGTGCATGTTGGCTGTCTTGGGTGATCATTACCAGGAGGAGGAGGAGGTGGAGCTGGTAGGTGCCTCTGTAGACCCTCCAATTTTGCCTTTGGAGGATGTCCTGGGTTACCTGATATTCTATTACCATTTTTAGCAATGTTCCCTGCCTCCTCNAGAACACATGCAGGCCTCAGCAGCTGCTCAGGCCCGCTCTGCAGACCAGACATGGCAGGAAGAAAGGCAGCTTCCATGAAACCACACTGATCACCAGTACCAGGTCAGGCTCCCCCGGAACGCCCATCCAGGGTGTGAGCCAGCCAGAGAGGGAATGCTCTCAGAAATGGTGGAGGTGACAACTGGGCACATGCAGCTGCATAAGGGTCATGGGTGAATATGGCCAAGACACAAATCCACGGCAAACCTTTCAGTGAAGCCACCAGTGAAAAACGAGAAATCTAAAGTTTTGCCTCTGGTTTAAAGACAAAAAAAGACCTGTGTAGTGGAAAATACTCTCTGTGAAAGTCCCTTGCACAGTGTTTGGTTTCCAGGAGAGGATGAACTTGCAGCTGAAAAATGTTAGTTAGGATGAAAATTGTTTCTATTTGTAAGATGCTTTTTTCTGCCTTCTTCCATAGAGTCAACATGGATACAAATTCAAATGTCCCCATGCATGCACTCCGCATGGTCAATCAGTTATAGGTCAAGATGGCAGGCATTAGTGAAGTAATGATTAATCAATAAACAATGAAAATATTTTCAAAACCTTTTCCCTCTTCCAATTTTTAATGTACTTTTTTTACAAGTAAGTCAGTAGTTAAATGCTGTAAAAATGATTTTTTTCTTCAAGGATCTCTCATTACCTGCTTTGTTTTTTTTCAGCAGGTTGATATAAGTGGCTCTGGCTCTAGAAGACAGCAAAGCCTTTGATCATCTCAGTTCCTTCATCATTACCTGAGGGAGCCATCAGGAACTCTTTCTCATGTCCAAAAATTATCTAGCCTATCTTCTTGGATTTCTTTATTCAGTGAATTAGTTTTCATAATTATTCATATTTATTACGAAGAATCACTCCATGGTTAGGTTTCCCCTGAGCTATGTCAGCTCGCAACACTGCAAGGTGTTCAGTTGTTCATCTCCTGCTGTGTAACACAGCGGAGACCAAAGGCCCTGCTGCCCCTCGCACTTGGAGAGAATCAGGCAACAACCCAAACTGCCGAAATTCAGTTCCTTGGACGATGGCCAAGCACGGCAAGACAAAATATTTGGTTCCTCTATCCCTTCAACTCATTATGACCAGAAGGCTCTGGGGAGACTTTACCTAAAGGGTGTTATAAAAAATAAGGAAGAGTGACTTTTTTACATGGCCAGAGAGTGATAGGATAAGGGGAAATTATTATAAACCAATAGAGGAAAATTTTAGATTATATTTTAGGATGAAATTCTTCCCTGTGAGAATGGTGAGGCACAGGCACAGGTTGGCCAGAGAAGCTGTGGATGCCCCATCCCTGGAAGTGTCCAAGGCCAGATTGGACAGGGCTTGGAGCAACCTGGTCTCGTCGATGACATCCCTGGTCATGGCAGGCACTTGGAACTAGGTGATCTTTGGGGTTCTTTCCAACCCAAGCCTTTCTATCATTCTGTGATAGCCTTCATATCAAAACTCTGTGATTATTGGATTATTGCCCAGAAATGGATCCATACTGCCCATAAATGATGGTCAAATACTTGCACATTGTTATTTCTTATAAGAAAGAGGACACAAAGCATGAAGTCCTTAGCTTTCAGATTAAGGTTTGGAGAACAAGTTCTTATCATCCAGCTGTGCATTCCCAGACTCTGTGCTGCTGCTTGCACTCATCCACCCCTTCCCACTGCCACGAGGCACATGCTGCACCTTCAGTGTGGTTCATTTAGCTATCAAGGCCTGGAGGCTTTTCACCAAAACCTTTCTTCTCAAAAATCAATGTTGTCTCACTGATTCACATCAAAACTGTGCTACTTCCCAGGTGGGCCAAGCGTACCAACACTTGTTTCTACCTGGCCTGCTGCTCTCACACCTCTTCTCTTGAGTAGCTGGGTTCAAAAGTCACTTTCAACAGGGTGACACAAGAGACCCGTGTTTGTTTCCCAACCCTAACAGACATCCTGTTTGCCCTTGGGTCGTGCAGCCACTCTCAGCTTCCTCCTGTTTACAACAGCATAATACATGATTTGATGCACTTTCCTGCTGCACTGCAAGCTGTCCGCCTCTCCTTGATATCCTTCTCTCGCTTTCCCTCTCTCCTTTGTTACCTGACTTCCATGCACCCAGCAAACTGCAAGGATTTGGGCTTTCTGAAGCTCCTGAGATATAAATAAATAAAACAAAAAAGGACAACGAGTTGGTTTATGCCTAAGCAAAGGCAGTTTTGTTTCTCAGCAGGTTTGTGTGAGCTGTTTCTGGTTTCAGTTCACATGGGTTATTTCACCTTCTGAGTTTCTCTTTGACATTCAGGTTTCTGCCTTTTTTTTTTTCCACCTGAAGCCAAAGGAAAAAAAAAAAAAGACTCCAGATTTGATTAAAAGCCATGCCAATTTTTTTTTTAAAGATAAAAGTCTTGTCATTCTAGAATGGGTCTTTTTCTAACTGGGCAGTTTCTTGTTTGTCCAGTACTCCATACGCTGATGCTGGGCTGCTCCTATTAAAAGCAGTTATGCTCAGAGCACAAGGATGTCAGTGCACGTACCTGCCTCTCGTCAACCATCTTGGCTCATGACTAAAACCAGAACATGTACCAAAAGGGAAGCACCAAAATTCACCCTCAAAATGAAACAATTATGGGGGACAGTTCATAACTTCATAATGAGATTCCTCTAGACCTTGCATGGGATAGATTTTATTATCCTGGTAAATAGGGAGCTGACATCAGTACAGAAAACTACACTCAAGTTTGGAACAACCGCTGTCTTTGGCACGGTTTCATTTTATTTTGATCTTGTACCAACGTTTAATGCAGCTTCTATTGCTCTGCACATAGTTAAGTGTAGGTACAAATTGCGAAGAATAATTAATTGCCCATTAATGAGTTTTTGCAGAGCATTGGACTCTAAATGGTAATCAGTGTCTCAGAAAGAATGCCAAATGATATCCACACTGCCTACCTGCTTCTCCCTGATTTCTGTTTAGCATGCAACTAGAAGAATTTGGCTTTAATGTTAATTAATGTTTTCAATTAGAACTCACAACATACATTAAGCCTTGGTCATTTCAATCTCATGGTGAATCCAAACATAAAATTTGCTGATTCTACAGCCGGTGAGAACAATCTGCATAAACTAAATTTCCCTTAATTTTCCAGCCCAAAATTCACTTGTTCCCAGAACTGAGTCTTCTAAACCTTCACATTTACATGGCTACTGCATTTGTCTGTCGTCTTTTCCGATCAACAGATCAACAAAACTGCAAACCAAGGCACTGGTGAGCAGAGGTGTGAAACCGCAGGAGGAAACAGGCAGAGACACACGAGTGGGGAGAAGATGCTGGGGGTGTTTCTCCTTCTCCCTTTGGTGCAGCGATGGTGGAGGAACCTGCTCTTGGGTGAACAGGCAGAGTGAGGTGGCAAAGCACAGAACTGAACAAATTTGGTCAAGGCACTTGTTATAAAATGTGCTTTTGCCTATTCCTCTTTGGTTGAGAGAGGCCGCACAGCACCCAAGGCATCCTGCTGATAAAGCCCTGCCTAGGTGACAGGGACTCTGTGCTGAAGAGGCTGTGCTCAGGGCCAAGCCAGGCACGCAAGGGAAACACTCAAACTGGACCAAGTCCTTTGGCTACCATCTTATTTTTTCCCAAAGTATGCTCGCGCTTCCTCGGTTCCTTGCTGCCCTTGCCCTCAGCCATGCCACCAAGATCACCTTTCCTCTCCTCTTTTTTGGGAGCATTTGCATGGCAGAGGCAGCATTTGCAAACCAGCCCCCACAGCGCAGGTTCTGCCCTGCTCTTGCAGCCGTGGTAGGGGTGGACCAAACTTCTTTGTCAGGGCACTCTGTGCACGTTCCCAGCTGGTGCCCAGCACTGCTACCTCGGGCTCTTCTTGCAAACCATCTTCTCACTTGATGCGGCACGCGGCTGGCTGGAAACTTTACAATCTGAGCATCTAGGCCTATCAGTAGAGCATTTTGCCAAATTATTTATTTTACTTGTGTTTTGTTTGGCTCTCCTCCCCAGTGAGATCAGAGATAAAGCTTATTTACTAGTTGCTGCTTGCCCTGGACAGCTGAGGAGCTGGGCTGGAGTGAAAGCAGCTGTTCCTGGGCAACGTGCGTGGCTTGTGCTCATTCTCAATTCCCAGTGAGCAGGATCCTTCAGCGGTGATGGAGTAGCTCCGAGTTTCAGTCTATCTGTCACTGCTCGACTGTTTTACTGTGCACACAATGCACTGATGGGCGACATCACTCAACTGCAACAAGTCCAGCTACAAAAGCAAGTAGCAGCAATTTGTAGCCTCAATGCAGCCATTTAATCATTCCCAACACTTCCCTGGTTGCCACTTCGGATAAACTAACTTGAGAATTAAGAACAAATATTTGACTCTCTCCCCCCCCTCCATAATTTTACGCAGCCCTGTTTAGACTGTATGGTACTTAACAGGAGACCTTTGCCCTTTAGTTAAAAGCTGTGACCAGGAAATCCCACCTCCTCTTAATGAGCTTTTTTGTTCAGCTTACAGGGAGGGATTTGCACTCCACTCTTGCACTACAAATGCTTTGTCTGCTTGGCTTTTTTATTCAGCTGATGAATAAAAAAAGCAAATGCCAAAGTCTACACATGTTTCAGTCTCCATTAAGATCACAAAGAGCTCTAAATGCACGTCCTAGCAACAGCAACAATTTTTTTTTTTAAAGAGGGAGAAGAAAGAATACATGGACATTTAAGCTGTGGTACTTTCCGTAACTATTCCTTAATTCTTCTGTCACAAAAGCTATATACTTTTGACTACCAAAATACACAGTAGGTAGACAAAGGACAGACAGTCTTTTGGGAATCAATATTATGCTCTTTCTACTGAGAATCATACGAGCAGCCCAAGCAGTGGCCTTTGTCAAACTTTTCCCTTGCTTATGTCTTTCGACCACATGCTGAGACCTCTCATACTCCAGTGGCCTTGGAAGTGTTTTTCCCTTCTTTTTTTTCTTTCTGTGTGCTTCAGATAGCTCTTGGTTTCCTCTAATCTCTTGTTCTTCCCTTCTAATCACTACATACCCTTAATAACGATAGACTGCAGACACCAGCATCAAATCATGAACGGCCAGAAACGCAGAGGATTAAACGCAGTCACAACAAGAGACGGCTCTACAGAATTTCCAGATATTTGAAGTAGATGGCACAAAACATGTTCCAGTGGGGAGAGCCTCACTTTTCAGAGAGAGAGGCTAAACCCTGTCCATGCCTCTCTGTGCACAGGAATGGAGTGGGAATGATTCTCCAGCCCGTTGCACAATCACATGCTGGCTGTGTATTGTTGTCTTGTTAGGCTGGTTGGAATGAATCTGGCAGAACGGACAGGGACATCTGGATATCAGGGAACATCTAAAAGAGTCTATTAAGCAAAGCTCCACTGCAGGAGAGGGATAATGGACCCCTTTGATGGTGGGACTTCTGGCAGTGCAGAGGTTGACAGTTTAGAGAAATCCGACATTTGGAAAATCCCTCATTGCAATAATTCCCAAGACTTTTGGACTAGTTAGTCACTAGTCAACCCTAACTGCCTCTTATGGGCCACCAAGCATCCACAGTGAATTCCTTCTCATGCGAAAGCCCCAGCAAACCAGTGCCAGTTATGGAATCATAGAATATCCTGAGTCGGAAGGATACTTTCCCACAAGGAACACTGAGGACAGCTGAGCTGGCAGATCCCTTGGCACCAGTGCTCAGAGTGTGTGAGGGTGGGGGATCCAAAGGAAGCCTTGTCCCAAGCCAGGCTGTCTGGGATGCAGGCAGCATGTCGCGGGATCATCCCAGATGGCACAGAAAAACCTGTGTGGGTGCAAACGGGCAGCATCCCGTGAGATCAGTGCAATGAGCCTTGGTTCATGCTGACACGTGGTGAACTAAACTGCAGGAAAGAAAACTGCTTTAGGAAATTATAAGGCAGAAACAAGTTTTCTGACTCATTATAGGCACCAGATGTGACTGCATGGTAAATGTAAACTATTCTGCAGAAGGGCTTGTCTGCATGTTTTAGGTACCAACAGATCTTTTCCCAGATGTGTTCTCCTAAAATTATTTCAGATTCAAATTAGTTTTTCTTGTTGCATTTCCTGCTCTGCCAAGCCATATCTTCAAATATGAATCTAACATAACTGACCTGACATCAATAAGCATATCCAAAGGATTTTAGGATGCTCTACAGCAGCACCTTTATATAAAAAAGAAAATCAAAAAATTGTTTCTTCACTATAGCAAGGAAAACCAGGATGAAAACCTACCATTTATTCTAATAAGGGCTTTCTGGCTGCAGGTGTTATTTCAGGGTCCTGAACAGTATTTGCTCTGTGTATGTGATCAGAGCTGCTAAAGAATGAAATCTTCAGGGAGGATGGGTGAGAGAAGGATATAAATATTTCAGTAGTAAAGGTTTCCCCCCAACACGGTTTGCCCTGCTTCTGAACTGGTGGCTGTTTGCAGTTGCCAAAACCTTTGAACTTCTTGTGGGAGAAGGACACCACTGCAGCAGGAGTGCTGAGGGCTGTCACGGGTGTGCTTTGCCTGGCCCTGTACTATCAGTCCCTGGAGACACTCCTTGTCACCCTCAGGCTGCAGAAAATCATTGACCTCAGGCTAAATAAAAAAAGAAAAAAAAAACCCCAAAAAACCAAAGAAGAAAATGATGAAGAGGCTCAGTGCTGCACACTGTCATGTCTAGCCTCTACTCCCTGTAATCAGAGGCTGGAGTCAAGCCCCCAGGCTCACACCATTCCTTGGGAAACCTGGGATCCAAACCTGCCCTATGCCAGCAGCCTCTTAAGAGTAGCTGGAGACTGCTTTGCCTTGTGCATTTTGATTTTATTTGGTTGGGCTGGACGTCTTCAGTTCAGGCTTCATATCCCCAACCATCATTGCAAGGTGAGGAGCCACAGTGGTGTCTTCAAACAGTGTTAAAAAGCAGCAAGAGAAGCTGCTTCCTTGCTTTGATGTGATGGTGAGAGGACCCTGTGCTGGGTTTGGGTGACTTTTCTGCTACTGGGCAGAAAATAATGTGTCTCTGATTGAAGGAGAATTTGACTTAAAAGAAGAAAGACTTAAAATTCACATTGTAATTGGACCTACATCTCCCCTCCCAAATTCTCCAGGCACCAGGGTTAGCTTTATACTGCTCACATTTTACTATCTCGTGAATCTTTCATACATCTGGACAGTGCTAAATCTTGTTGGTAAGGGATGAATGTTACTCCCACTTGAAAGCATCCTACAGTTTCCTCAGGGAGTCCTATCACCAGGTGTAGTGTATGCTGGGGAGGCAATAGCCCAATCTCCCTCTCTTTCAAAAGAAAATGCAGATTGCCATTGCATTTCTACCAGGAGCCCAGTCATGGATAGCTGGTTAATGCCAGCCTCTGTTGCTGTATTTTGGTTTTACATTGATGGAAGATAAACAACACTTGGCAGCTCCCAAGATCACAGCACGTTGCACATCTGCGGGGCCAAATGACAGCTCTCCTGAGAAACTGAGGCTCCAAACCTGCCTCAGCTGCTTTAAGGATAGGGGGTTTTCAACAAATTTGACCCCATGTGCATTTTACCATCATCTTCCCCACCCAACCACCCCTAAGGGGAGAAGCATTTATGTGCCACAGTGGCTTCAGGCCAGATATTCCAGGAATCTGAACAATAATTAATTTATAAACTCCTGTGACTGCAGATCACAAGTTCCAGCTCTACTGGCAGTGGTGTGGGGAAGCATAGGTAGAACAGTGGGTGATCACCCAGAAACTACTCAGGGTTGTCTGGCCCAGGATCTGACAGCAATTGAGCACCTTTCCAGGTAAGAGATTGAAAGATTAAACTCCACAAGGCCTCACATAATGTTTTCAGCACCCCTCAATTAGAAACACTCTCTCGCATACCTACTTTCATAAAATCACCAGCATCCGCATCTCTTGCAGAAAGTTTTGTAATGAAATTTTTTTTTAATATATTTTCAGCTGTAAACAGCAGAAAACCCCCTTCAGGCACTTCACTAGACCTTTTATCCGCACGCAGGAAAAAGAATTGATTGATTTTGAAGTTAAACGTTGGCATCTGCTGTTATTCAAAACCAGGACCTTGGATACACTCATCCGCCATGCTTTCAGCTCAGCCACCAGTGTGCTGCAAATGAAGACAAGCTGTTGTCAAATGAGAAATGCAAAATAGTCAATCTGTTTGTCTGTTTAATGTAACTGGGAACATAAGCTGCTAAAAATGCTACCATTCTGCACTGTCAGATGGGAGACACTCTCCAACAAACGAAAGCCTAATGACCCATTTTACTCAGGCGCTCTGGAGTTCCTCCTAATGGTATTTTCCATATGCACTTCAACATGCTTTTAACTGAAACTGCAAATGGTACTATTTTCTATCTAACACAAGCGTGTAATCTGTGTAGCATATTTTTTTTTTCCTCTGGCACCATGAAGGAATGCTGATGTTCAAGGCGTCTTGAAACAGTGAGCATATTGCTCAAGCATCTGATGCTCATCTTCTCTTTACACCTGTCATTGTACTGTATTAAAGGAAAAAAATCAAGTCATTAACCATGATAGATATGTTTTTAATAAGAAAGTGTTGCGCCTCACCAGGCAGATAAATAGCAAGTCTTAAGATATCTTCAGAGCCCAAGCATACAATTACAGAATAAAGTTAAATATGCTGGGGACTCTTCAAAGACTGCAATAACTTGTAAAGATTAGGTCTCTATCAATTACCCAAGCTGCACTTCTTTAAGAATTTTCTAGCATTAAAATTGCTAATTTGACTTTTCCTCGGAAAGTTCCCTATTCCCCACAGATAATTATGTGTGAAATGTTGCCTAAATAAAACTGTGATTTGGCCAAGAAAACAAGCATGGTCCATTTTCAAGTCAAAAAACAGTGAAAATAATGCTGCCATTGCCAGAGCAGGGCAGGAAGAAACTCTGGAGATCTTGGATATTTTGTTAAATATTCTTGGGGTTTGTATAGTAGGAATTTCACGGGTCTGATTTCAAACCCCACAAAATTAGGGCTTTTGGCAAAAAGCTGTAGCATTTAGCCTCTCTTCAGAGGCAGGCTAATACCAGGCAGTCAGTGCTTGATTTGCTCTCTCCTGACAAAGCGCCACAGTCTGTTGGCATTCTTGCAGGAAGTGCTCCTTTAAGCCATTAAAGTCTTAGACCCAGCTTTATCTCCACCCCTGCTGTTATCACATTGATATGTTTGTTAATTATTGACACAAGAAATGCTCAGTCATAGACTGCAGCTCCCTGGAAAAGCCCTGCTGTGCCGAGCTGAGCCGCAGTGCCGCGAGGGTGCCTGCTCCCTCCTGGCTCCCTCGCCCTGAGGGTGCTGCCATCACTGATTAGCAAACCCCCCAAAAGCACGGAATATCTTCAGGTACTCTTTTTTACCCACAGAAAAAGAGATCCTACTCATCCAGATTCCTCTCCAAGCCCCCAAATAAATGTTATTTCTTCCCCATCAGGTTGTTCATGGCCTGTTTGCAGGTGGGGCAAAGCGAAGGGACTGGAGTGTCCCTGGGAAGGTCTGGCCGGGGGTGATACTGCAGCTGTGCCCTGCCCATCATGGATGGGCCACGGCATGGTCAGCACTGGCTTCGTACGGTGGCACCTGACTGTGCTGCATGACAAATTCAACGCTGCTTCACCTTTTGGGGATGTGTTAGAAAACATGAAAAAAGATCATTTCAGCTTAAAATAGTAGGGAGCAGCAGTCTGCACTGTTGTGTCTTTGCTTGGGATTTGTGTGCTCAGGAGAGACAGAGAGAAAGAACAGAGAAGAAGCAGGTGAAAAAGTGAAAGACAGAGGAAAAGGATATTTAATGCAGGGGGTTAATGCAGTGGCCAGTCATCTCCAGGATTATAGAGAAATGCAATATGATCTTGGAATTATCCACTCAGTAACCAAGTAGATATTAGTACATCCAAAGAACCAGGTTTGCTTTATTGTAAAAAGTCTGGTACCTAAGAGAGACATTCAGGCTAGGAGGGGAAAAAAAATCTATTCCTCTTTGCTTGCTGTACGTCTCCCCCCTGCATAAATAACTCCCCCAAACCTAACATAAAACCAAACCCAGGCCTTTCCATCACAAATCAAAAGTCAGGCAAGTAGTGTTGCATTGCAGCTGCCTGAATTATACTTGGCCTCTGAATAATAAATAGGGAATTTCTCGAACCACAGGCTCATTAATGAGCACTAATTCAGAACTGATGGCACAATGTTCAGTAATTTAAGCAATGTAGACAATGAAGGTTCTCAACTCTGGTACAAAGAGTGACCTACAGAATCTTGTGGAATGAGTAATTACAGCTAATATCCATTTCAGCTTCTATTAGAACATCCAATAAAACAAGGTCATGACAACAGGCAAGGATCACATCCCAGCAAGCATCGCAGTGGGGAGAGATGGAGTCACCCTGGAGCAGGTGGATGGTTCCTATTAGTTGGGCTCCACAATGAATAAGGCTGCTGACAGCTCCCGGAGGACGGCGGGCGCTGCGGCAGCGGAGGCAGCTCAGGGAATACGGGAATGGTTTTCAAGAGCACAGAGGTTAGGCTGGGATGGGGTTTGTTTTTGCCCATAACTAACAAAGGCTTGAAGGACAGACCATGTGCTACTGGCTTTTTTTTTTTAATTTTTCCACAGCCTTTCAAGTAGTTTGGTATTAACATACAGAGGGAATGATTTGGTGATTTAATAATGGAGGGTAGAACCTCAACAAGTTTTAACAGAGGAAAAAGTTGATAGATAGAGGCAGGATGGCAATGGGCACCTGTAATGTGAAAACCAGCTGAGTGAGCAGCAGCAGAGCGCAATGGAGAGACCTGGAGAGTCCTCTACCTTGTGCAGATGAGCCTTATTAATTCCTAAGAGAGGATGGAGACCATGGTCAAGTGAGGAAATAAAGAAATTATCTGCTTTTTTTGGTACCATGGGTGGGAAGGTTGGTGGTTGTTAAAAACAGTTTCTGACAATATTTGCAAGATTTGGTGCTTTTAAAAAACTGCCGGCTGTATTATTTTCATTCCCCCAAATGAGCTCAAATTTCACTTTGAAATGCAGGAGGTTTTTCAGTGATACTATTTGGCTTTTTAAACAAACATTCAGACAATACAGGGTATTTAAAATTATTCCCTCCCAAAAGATTCACAGGCTGGAATTTTTTTCTACAGCCGTCTGAGCAATACTGAGAAACCCAGAGGGGGCTGCAACCAAAACTAAGTGCCTGCTGAATACAGTTCACAACAAATATTTTAATGGACTCAAAAAATCAACTTTGCTGGCTAAATCTTTGACCCTCATAGATTTCACTGTAGCAGTGTGGACCTGCTGAGAGCCCTGTTGTGAGAGGAGTGTGTCCTCAACTCTGGAAAATAGTCTGGTGAGAAAAGCTGGTCCAGAAACAGCAGGGCTCAGTCTCTGTTGGTCAGTAGGGCTGCAAACAGACATGAAACAATCAACAGGGCCCTGATCTGCAGTCATGGCCCTTGGAGTTCTGAGACAGCAATGCAGATATCACTGTGGCCAGCTTTGGGTGCTTGTCCCTCCCCCTACCCTCAAGCTTTAATATGTCCTGCTCTGGGGGTTTGGAGCTACAGACAGGTCCCATGGAAGAGGCCAGGACATGGTGTGGGCTGCCAGGTGTGAAATGCCTTGGAGACAGGCAGGACTTAGCTCAGTCCCCACAGGGACCTCAAAGCCTGTGACAAAATGAGAGAAAAGGGAGTATTTCCCCCAAGGAATTAAGAGTCATGAATCCCTTCAGTGGACGTGAGAAGGTACCGGTTTTTTTGTGAAACTAGAACAGAAGACAGACTTTCATTCTCTTACACCATACCTACTATGTTTTGCTAAGAGTGCTCCTCTGGTAGAAGCAGGGTTTGGATAAAAGACTTGAACTCCCTATAGGACTGTTAATTGTTGGGTTTTTGCAGCTTGAAATGCACTTTGGTGCTTAAGGCCCTGTAAGGGCTGACCACAAGATCTTCTTGCACTACATAAACCCCAGCAACAAAATCCAGTTAAAGAATGTACTCCCACATCCCTACTCGTGTCCCCTGTGGCCCAGACACCAGTTTTCATCTAAACACCATTTCATCTCCAGCTGTGAAACAGCTGCCCCAACCTTCCTGGTGGGTAGGGTTACCAGCAAGGGAACAACCCGTTTTTTGCCTGGAAAAACCCTTCTGTCCAGACATTTTTCCTTGTGTGAGAATCCTGCCTCCTGGAAAGCTGCTGGAGGACACGGCACGCGAGCAAATGATTAGACTTTTGCAGAAGGAGTAAAACACTTTTAACACATCTGAAAGCAGGAGGAGCAGAGGAGCCAGGGCAGGACCAGGCCCACGGTGGAGGCAGCAGCCCCCAGCTGCCACACTGCGCTGTCCTGCTGCTGCTCTTGTGTTGAATTCTGTTGACTTTAGTAATATTAATTGAAGTAGGGTTCCTAGGATTGGTCCCAGGGTTGCTGTAGCATCAAATGAATGCCAAAAATTTAGATTACCTGCAGCTATATTAATTTCCATACTGGCTTGAGGAACTTTTCCTGCATCACTTGAAAAAAGAACCTTTAAAAGCTGTGGGTTTGTTTTTTTTTTTTTTTTGTATACTTTCTAGTAAGGACTTCTGCTTTCTATTAAAATGTGCTGATAGATATTTCTTTTCTGTTTAACTTTAAGGGACCTTGGTGAATACTTTAAGGTTTGCAGCTCAAATGATTGTTTTGTAAGTAAACCTTCTCTCCTCCAGATTTTGGTAAAATACTACAGAGTTAAAATGTTTTATTTGGATTCATACCTCATTTCAAAGTGTTGCTTATAATACCTGACAGGAGCTGAACTTTAGTTAGTTATTTCTCCTTTTTTTCCCTTCTTTTTGGGGGAAAACAAGCAGTTGAACATAGCTTCTGACACATTAAGCATGACTATTGGGAAATTAAAACAAATGCTGGTACAATTCACAGGGGAAAAAGAACTTAAAGTTTGTTTATAAATTCATTCCCAGCTCCAAATGCATGTCATAAATTAATAGGTCATCAACATACTGTATTTAGCTGGTGGAAAGTAATTTTCTGTGAAGAAATGAGACAGAATATAGCCAGAGTAGCAAATTGGCTGAAAGCGAAGCCTTTTGAGTGCTTTGTAAAATTCGTAACAGACAACTCGAAGCTCCAGCAAAATGGAAAATCTTTTCTTGTCTCTGTACTCAGAGGATTTAGAAAAAAAGGATTTAGAAAACTGACTAATAATGCAAATACCCCGAGGTCAATAGCCTGGTGCCACAGCTGGAATGCAGACCCAGCTTCCAGGAGATCCATCATGCTGCATCCGGACAGTCGGGGAATGTGAGGATATGAACCGGGATGCTCTGAGCTCCATCAGTCTCAGCGTACTCAAATCAGGAAAATGAGTTCCAAAGCAATCAAAATCATGACCTCAGAGTGGCATTTGGGCTGGTCTCTGCCAGCCCAATGCTGATGACACCAATCCTTTTGTTAATAATAAGGCAATACTCTGCAGTCCCAAGGTGTGTCTCATTCCTTGGACAGTCAGGATTCAGCTGGGTAGGAAGTGGATCGGGCCCCTGCAGCCTTGACACAAAATCCAACTCTCATGTTTTGGGAGAGATTTTCCCCAAGATTCAGGTAACTAATCACCTGCATTTAAATACAAAGGGAAATTTCAATATTGCCCTCTTACAAAAATGTCCATGCACACTTAAAATGCAGAGCAAAGTAACCTTTGGCGAACATCAAGACCTGGTGTTAGAATTAAATGCATTTCTCTGGTTTCTGGCCTGGAATTGCATTTTTCAGCCTGTAAGATGCAAGTCACTGGAGGTGGTGTGACCAGCACAAGGCACAGAGCAACCTCCATCCTAGGATCTTCTCCCCAAGGTGATGTTGGAATGGATTCATGAGGAATTAAAGCAAGACAAGGCCTAGTGAGCCACTGGCTTGGCTCTGAAGACAAAAAGCCTCAGCCTCCACGGTCGCAGCTTCTTTTCTGCTGTCCTTGAAGGAGGACAGAGGGAGAGAACAGCTCCAAGGCCAGGGAGGTGGAGGGAGGTATCAGCAGACCCACTTGCTCTGGGTTTCGCTGTCAGCCTTTCATTTTCCACAATGTAAAAACCCAACACTTTATATCTATCTCTCTATATATGTACTCATGCCTTAAAATTCTTTCAGAGATGGGACGAGGCAATATTATCTTTGAGAAAATGCAGATCCCAACTTAGTCTCCCAAAAGGAAAATTACTGACTTGAGCAATTCCTGGTAGTTATCCAAATAGCCTTGTCAAATTATTTAAATACCGCATTGTGATATTGCTGAAGTTGGTACCAAGTTACTCTTGGCAGAAACAAGTGTTCACTGGCAGGTGCTGAGTAGATGAGCTGTTACTGCTCCAGCTCTCTGTGTCAGCAGCACGGCTGGCTGCTGCCAGGGATTTTAACCAGGGGGCTCAGCAAAATGCCCTCCAAGGGGTTATTTTTCCCAAGGGGCTCTGGAGTGGTTCACTTTCACCTCTCAGAGCCTGGTTGCTTATCTGCTGTCACACTGGAGCTATGGAAGGGTTTTGGGAGGGTGGATGGGAGGAAAGCATTGTATCACTGCATTCAGCACAAAACCCACACACTTCAGAACAGCCTTCTCTTCTGTCTTAAAATAAAAAAAAATCAGTATGTAAATCTCCAGGGAAGAAAATGGAATTTAGGAATTTACCTGATCTGTATTAAAAGGTAGGGGGAAAAAAAGACTCAGGTTTATGCATTTTTCATTATTTGGGATCCACTCTACCTATACATGCTCAATGTTTTGTCTCTGCTATAATTTCAGCTGGGAAGTTGTTTAAAATGCAAAAGTGTGGCAGTGATTCGCTTATGCTGTTTCAGAAAAAAAGGTTCACAGCTAAAGATATACGAACTCTGTCTGTCCAGCCAGTACGAGGAGGGACAGGGGGAGGAGGAAAGACAGAAGTAGCAGAAGCTTGTCAGGTTCCTATCTTAGAGCTTGAAATCCATCTCTCAGCTCAGGAAGATCCCAGATTTCCTTCATGGCGTGGGGGTATCCACCTTTCCCACCCCAGGGCAGCAATTCCATGGAGCTTCTCTGTCTCCCCATTCCCCAAGAAGGTGGGGGGGAATTGTGGAAATCCAGGGGTTACACACTGAACTCCTGCTTCCACAACATTCACAAGAATGACCCGGACAAATGCTGTAACACCCTCCTTGTGTGGCAAAGAGGGCGAGAGGCCCTGAGCACAATCTCCTGCTGCCCCGGGCTGTGGAGGTACAAGGCTGGGTCTGAGAGCCTGGCCAGGCCGCTGTGAGGACCTGTTAGATCATTTAGCCCCCCACATCCTTGAAGAAAACTTTCACCCCCTCAAACATCTTTTCAAAGATTTTGTCCAGTTTGGCTGAAAGTTGTCACAAGTGGTGGTTTTTCCATAACTTCCCTTGGGAAACTGCACCATCCTGTAAGGGCCCTCAGTCACAGACCACCTCCTCTCTTCAGCCAACATTTGCTTTGGCTCAGTCCTATTGCTCTTGGTTATATCTTCACGTACCACACTGACAAGCTTAACATCATCCAAAAACTTCTGAGAGTTGAAATTTGTATTACCAAGACAAGAAAAAGGAAGTAAACAGAAGATAATTTTTTCTGGGGATATTGCTTTTTTTGGAGAAGTCTCTGTAGAGCAAAGCCATGTTCAAGGAAGGAATTAGTAAACAGATGAAATGAAATGACAACGTTGTCATTTTCAGTTCAAGTGGGATGACAAGATTGTCACTTTTCTTCTGTCCACCTTTACCCTTAGGGTATTTATTTGAGTGTTGCTGTGCAATATATTTCACTTTACGTTCCTGGAAAACTGCTATAGCACAAATTCTCTGCTGGAAAAAATGGCTACAGTTCCACTGACTTCTATATTTTCTAGCCAAAAATTTTCCTCTCCATTTCTATCCAGGGATGCCTGCTAGGTTACAGGAGACAGAACCTCGGCTCATGTTGGAGCCATGTACCAGCTCCCAGTTCCAGGCCTTCATCTTGTCATGTAAATTGATTATTTCCCCCCTTCAAAGTCTGCAAGTCTGAAATCCATATTATGTGTTTAAGTGCAATTCTACTGAAGGGGTCCAAATCTCTCTGCCAGAAAATTTTTTTCATTCTCCAGAAGCTCATAGAGAACATGCCTAGATTGTGCTTTAGTGAGGTAAATGCAGAGACAGACTTAAATTAATATGTCTGGGAATAAATTATTTCTAGAGTGTCTTGAGCCAGCATCACATGAATAGATTACCATGAAGCACTATGGGAAGCAATAATTCATCTGAAAATCATAGTTTAAAACAGGAAAAACCCATGAAAGCTGAGGATAACTATCCAGTTTCTTACTGTCAGTGGTGGCAAGTACTTTGCAATCTCTAAAGTACCTCAGAAGCTTTATGGCCCACTGTCTTCACAAAATCCTGGTTTATTTTATTTGGCAGGTAGAACTGGCAACTCACAGCACCTCAGCAGCCAGAAAAACACCCCCTAACAGGCTGGTAGGGCCAGAAATATCCATAACTATTCTCCATGGTGAGGAAAAGCAGAGGTACCCTACACCAGGCTCTACTTCCAGCACTGGGAATGGAAAGTCATGTTGTAGTTTGGTTTTCAATGGCCAAACCCAGCTTCCCCAGGTTGGGTCTTCCCCCAAGGCTTAGGAAGAGCCCAGAAGATATGAACGGTGCTGCCTCTGAATTCACAGGGTGAAACTGCACCAACTGCACCCTTCTTCGTCTGTCTTGGCCTTTGATGGGAAACAGCAGGGTCGGTGCCACCCCCACTTCTCTTCTAAATGTGTGCCAAGCTCCATTAAACGAGCTCAGATATTTTAACCACAGTCAAGAGACTTTTCAGATTGTGTTATGAGGGGAAATAAACACCTAGGTTTCACTTCTGCCACTCCAATACCATTTATATTTAAGAAACCATTTCATGACTTTTGTCACTAAGTAAAACACATAATTTTCTTCTGATTCAACATAATAAAGAGCTAAATACATCATGATGAGAGAAATGATAATTCTCTGCTGACCAGAGGAGAAAGGCACTGTTGCAGCCTATCCCTTACATTTTCCGGCTAAAAGGCACATAGCTGAGACTACAGAGGGATCTCATATTGTACATCAGTCCAGAGGTTTTATATCCAGCATTCTCTGCTCTCCTCTCACTATACATCTGTACAAGTCTGTTGAAACTCTAGAATAAAAATGAAAAAATTATGTTTAAGTTTGCACTTTTATCATACTTATTTGTGTGGTTGGTGTGTGGTCAGTGTGGTCAGTGTGTGGTCAGTGTGGTCAGTGTGTGGTCAGTGTGGTTAGTGTGGTTGTCGTGGTCAGTGTGGTCAGCATGTGGTCAGTGTGGTTGTCGTTGTCAGTGTGGTCGGTGTGGTTGTCGTGGTCAGTGTGGTCAGTGTGGTCAGAATGTGGTCAGTGTGGTTATCGTGGTCAGTGTGGTCAGTGTAGTCAGTGTGATCAGCATGTGGTCAGTGTGGTCATTGTGGTCAGTGTGGTTGCTGTCGTCAGTGTGGTCGGTGTGGTCAGCATGTGGTCAGTGGGGTCATTGTGGTCAGTGTGGTTGTTGTCGTCAGTGTGGTCCGTGTGGTCAGTGTGGTCATTGTGGTCAGTGTGGTTGTTGTCGTCAGTGTGGTCCGTGTGGTCAGTGTGGTCAGTGTGGTCAGTGTGGTCAGCGTGTGGTCGGTGTGGTTGTCGTGGTCAGTGTGGTCAGCGTGGTCAGCGTGTGGCTGCCCTTGGTCAGAGCAGCGCGGGGGCAGCGCCGGTGTCTCTGCGGCAGCGGTCACTCTCCAGCCGAGCAGGGGCAGACCCAGGGCACCCTTCCCTGCTCCGAGGGCACCCTGGGTGGGCCGTGGGCTGGGAGGACGGTCAGGCGGCTCACGGGCTCTGCCCCGTGCCGGCTCAGGGAGCCCTCACGGGGAAGCCGTGGGTGACACGGCCTCAGCAAGAGGCGGCCGCGCTCTCTGGAGGCCCCGGCGACATCGGTCTGCCGTCAGCCCGGGATGAAGCTCATTTCACTGCACCCTGGCTGTGGCTGGGACCGGAACGACGGCACCAAAGCGATCTGGAGCGCGTCTCCAGGTGCCGACGGGAGGTCCCTGCCTGCAGCACAGACACGCGCACAGAAAAGCCTCATCTGGTCTCATTCTGTCATCCTGAATCCGACCCTCTCCCTGCAGCCGTAACCGACAAAACCAAATCTGACTGAGGTACCTGTACGCAGAGTTCAGCTTGACACCTCGATTCCTCTGAGATACAGAACTCAGGTATTTGGAAATGAGCCTAGGAAAATCAGCTGCTTTCTCCTAAGTGCCTACCAGGCATTAAGGAGATACTTTCCTTGTATCTAAGGAAAAGATACAAAATTCACGTCGAAAACAAGTTATTAAAAAAAAAAATAAAATCCCCCAAACCAAAACTCAGACCTTTCTTACACAGTGCACTTAGTCAGCAGGTCACTTCACACACCTGAACACAAGGTCCAGCTCTGTGACAGCTTCTAGAAGGCATCTAGAGCTTCAAAACTAAACTTCTTCAGTGATTTTGGAAAGCCATCTGTGCATCCATCTTCCTTAAATATTCTGACACCTGGAGAAATCTGTCCAAAGGCCCTGTTGCTGCTGCACTTGTTATAACAATTAGTGGTGCTTTTCATATATACGTACAAAATCCTAATATTTTCTATACAATCCAGTACTACAGTTGTCTGGAAATTATTCAAGATTATTCTAGGAAAGATATGATGCCATATGTTGCAGTATTAAATGCCTGTGCTTCATCATAGGAAATATTTTCATGCACTAATTTTACAGGGTTAATTTTCCTTACTCAGCAAAAATAAATTCCAAAAACATGATAACACCTTATACAGGTCTCGTACAGACCTTGTACAACTTCAGTCTGAAACTTTTTTTCCACTAAAAGTTTCCTATTTTATTTCTATTCCTATTTAGAGACATAGGACTTGTTTTAATATTATATAAAGAACCACGTAACTGCTCAGTTATGGCAACAAGAAATTAGAAGAAGGTACATATGCCCAAAAAGATAATAGCTCACTATCAAACCAGTCCCAGAAATTAGTTGTGAAATGAAGTGGAATATGTGAATGGTTATGAAAAACAACTAAATTAATTTACACAGGTGAAATAAATGGTACATGAGAGACAACTGCCACAGCAGAGTTACTCTCCTTATTCAGAATAAATGGGATTGGATATGCACATGCATGTGTGCATTTATGGGTATTTCTGTGGGAGAGATTTATTAAAATGTTTAATGGTATTGCCACGGTTGTATCGAGTCACACACCGTGGTTTGCAGGCCTAATCCTGCTCACGTTAAAAGCAGTGGGAACAGGAACAGTTGAATAATTATCCCTCTGTAAGGCTCCAGAATATCCACGTTGAATTCTAACAAATTACTAGAACCTCGGGGAAAGAAACAATGCTAATTAAGATGAACTTTAGGTGTGGGATCTAATTAATATGATCTTTACGTGAAACTTGTTCCAAATGAAGCAACTTTAAAAGTTATACCAATAAATGCCTTGGGCTGTGTAGCACTAAATAAGTCAAAAAATAAACAAACATGTTACTTAAAATCAGCAAGTAACAAATCAAGATATTAATACGGGTGTTAATGTGACTGCAAGACTTTTCTTCTGCAAAGATTTTGATTTGCTTTAGCTCTGAACACCACTGTTGGTGAAATGATAAATGCAGGGCTGCTTTCTCTTTCTGACTGGCAACACATAGACATGCTGGGGGGGAAGAAAAAATACAGCAAGAATACACAAGTGACTCTCTTTGGGGAGAAATATTGATTTCATGATCTTGTCAAAAATGATGTGTCAGTCTATTAAAACAAGAATTTAAAACTATGTCTCTAGGAAACTTAGAAGATTCTTTTCCTGTTTCAGGAAAAGCAGTTGGATGCCCAAGCAGGAGAAATTTGGGCAGCAAGTCAATTAAAGAAGATATAAAAGTCCATGTATTGGTAGAACTCCTGCTCGTGCACCCCTGTGGACACAACTGTTTGCCTCAGGTACATGAAGGCTGGGTACACAGTCATATTTTGGGAACTTCCAACCCAGAACATTCTATGATTCTACAGGAATTATTTTCCTCACAAAACTGGACAAGCCCCCATTTCTTACAGTCCTGCTGCATTCTGCATCCAGGGCTAAAAGGTGAATCTGTTGTGAAGATCAGAGCCGAGCTCTGGGCATCTCCTCGAGCACCTACAGGCCAGGGACCTAATTCCCTGGCTGGAATCCAGAATCGAGGGGTGAATCCCGATCCCATCGAAACCCCTGGCAAGAGTCCCACTGCTCCCAGTAAGGTCACACTCTGCTCTTTGCTCCAGCAGAGCTTTTGAGAGATCCCTCCATACAGCAATTTTTATTTTTTTCTGAATGAAACTAAGTTGAGAGAATACTGACTTTTTCAAATTGAAACAAAGACGGCAGCAACGAAAATAAATAGCCTATGAAAAACAAAATAACAACTTGTAATTACTCTGTTCTGAGAAAATATAATAAAAATATCAGATTCAAAATATGAACACACATTATTGTTTTGGCTTTGTCTGCTACACTGGAATTCCTCACATGCTGACCTCTTGCCCTCCTCCTACTTCTATTTTTCTCTCTCACCACTCCATGAGAAAAAAGGGGTAGAGGAGAAAGAGAGAGAGAAATAGAGAGAAGGAAAAAAAGGGAGGGGAATAGAAAGTATGAGAATTAACTAAAGGCAGTGGATGAAAGAGAAAGAATGAAAGAGTAAAAGAGGAACAGAACAAAAGCTAACAAGTGAACAGGGGAAAAAAATCCAAGAGGGAAATCAATGCACTGCCAGTTGTTTTTTTAGGGCTTGTGAAAGTTACGGGGCCCTACATGAAGATGGCATTACATTTTTTGATCTGCAGCCAGATTCTTAATGAAATAGGAGGGCAGGAGGGAGGCTAATGTGATTCAGCATCTAAAAGCAAGCAGTTGCATCAATAATCTTTAGCACTGGCACTTGTGCTAAGACAAAACAGAACAGAGTTTAGAAGACAAGTTGTCAGTGTGATTTGGGGACCTTTCAGTTATTCAATACAACTCCATTAGGTTTTGGAAGCATAAACAGGTAGCAGGGTTTTGTGCTAGTAATACTCTTAAACCAGTATGTAATTAAAATTGAGCTCTGTGGAGAATAATTCCACTACATATTACTAGAGGTGACCTCTCTCTTATCAATCTCCAGTGAATACCAGTGTTTGCTTTAGCTTTACCCACGTTCAGTCTAACAAACAAAACCACGAAGCAACAACCTGAGGAAGTGAGCAGGCACGCTTGAGCTGGGCTGTCTGTGCTCTGTGCCAAGCTCCCACCTCTCTGCTAAGGCAGCTTTAGGAGAGGAGTTCACTCGCTTCCTCTGCTGCCCAGCCTGTGCCTCACTTCTCTGCCAAAGTTATTTTTTATATTAAAAAATTTTATGCAGAAGTATTTTTAAGTTTTGTTTTTTCAAAACTTGGCAGTAAACTAGGTTAAAGGAAAGGTTTTCTTCCTCCCTTCAGCCAGAATATACATAAAACTAGACTGACCTTTGAGGCTAAGCTTGCAAATCTGCCAGTGCAAGGAATTTGGGTAGGATGAAATTCTCACCAGTGAAGACGACTCACTTCAAGTTAGTCAGTGCATGACTTGACTCCCCCTTAAATCCCTCACACAGAGCTCAAGCTCACTGGAGTTGCACACAGGGCCTGGTGAGGGTCTCCTGCAGGAGAGAAGCTCACTCTGAGTGATGTAGGACGCTGAAAGAAGAGGGCATAGCCTTCAAGAGGGTGCTCAAGTGTACAAACTCTTAGACCCACCAGCCAAATAATACTGGTTTTACAAAAATTTTTCACATTAGATACGAAGATCGAACAGTTATGACTCCTGGTCATTGGGGAAATGGGCTTTCCAACAAGAGCATCCAAAAAACCCTCGTCTGATCTTACAGGAGCATCTTCTCACTGCAGCAAATCTGAGGCATGAAGAGAACCTGGGCCATAAACTCTAGAATTTGAGGGGGAAAATTATCCTCAGCTGGGCAAAGGTTATGCTCCTCAAATAGCCCAGCAAAGCCAGGATCACTCTTGAACAAGTTGAGCAGCAAAGTTATTCGTATGGAAGATGCCAAAAGAAGAACAAATGCTGGAGTCACAGCACTGTGAATCTTGGTTTCCCACTTAACCACACGAGTCAGTGCAGTCCCTTGGAAATGAGCTCGTACCACTCATCTGTGGCCAGCACTTCCCACAGGCCACCTCTCAAACACACAGCTGAACTCTGAGAGGTACAATTTTGTTTTTATTTTACCTCTTCTTTTCAGATCTCAGGACGTTTTCTTGCTCGTGATATAAAACACCTATACCTAAAAGTGACTCTATGGTTAAGGCAATTCATTTTGCTAAACTCGTGCAGGAAGATCTGGGAAAGGGAATGGTGAGAATCACCAGCAAAAGCTGATTTTGCAACACTATTTATTTTCCCCATTTGTCTTAAATACAGCCTTTTGTTCACTGTTCTACATCTATATTTAAATTAAAATAACATAATAAGCAGATTCTAAATTAAAGGGAAAAAAATCAGCTAGTGAGACATTGTAAGGCAATGTGAATTAGTTCACAACCCAAGCATGCAAACCCCTCACTTCTATCCCTTACATTTATGACTTTCTCTACATCTTGCCATTAATGTATTTTGAATTGTCTCCTGGTCTCCTAACACAGAACTGTTGTCTGCCTTCTTCATTAATCTTCATAAATTTCAAGTACTACAATGGCCTGGCCTCCACCCTCCAGGGCAGGGGCAATTTAAGAGGGCAAATGTTTTGGGGAGTTCAAAGGCCTCACCCGTGTCCTCCTGCACCATGGCGGAGCCCAGGGTGGGAGGGCAGGGGATTTTTTAACCTTCCTTGCTGATTTTCCTTTTTACATTTCACTATTTTTTTCCATGTGTTTTTAAGTTCCCAGGGATATGTCGACAATTCTGACTGTGCATGGGAAACAGATGCAAGGATTCATGCACAATATTTGGGTAATGTTTGGATAGGGAATGGTATCACCATGCAATATTGTCTGTATCTATTTGGTGCAATGCACCTGCACCTCAATCCCTCCTCAAGCTCCTGGGCAGGGGTGTGAGGAAAGCACCACAAAAAACTTTCAGAGATCTTCAAACTTTGCAATTTGAGGCTTTTACCTTATTAAAGGAAAGAAAAGAAAGAAAGAAAGAAAGAAAGAAAGAAAGAAAGAAAGAAAGAAAGAAAGAAAGAAAGAAAGAAAGA
>VYZQ01007856.1:41879-77107 GCA_013400655.1 Mystacornis crossleyi
AACTCAATTAGGCCCTAGGACACAGATGAAGGCGCAGCGCGGCTCCCTCCCAGGCCCTTGCCAACAGCCAGCTTTTTAAAGAAGCTCCTCTGGAAACTGCTCCGGCCGGAGCCCGCGGCTTTCCAAGAAGCGTTGTTGCATCACCGCGGCCTGGATCCGACCGAGCCTGGGAGGGGGAGCCGCTCGTAAAAATCTGCAGCAGCTGATCCGCGTGGAGCCCGGCCAGCGCTGCCGCCGGGGACGCGCGGCTCGCTGTGGAAGGAATTTCGGTGCAAACGCAGCCACCGCAAATAACAACAAACCCTCCTCCTCTTCTTCCCTTTCCACAGCTCGGGAATCCTCCTCCCGGCTTTACGTTTTTTCGCTTTCCAGCGGGGCCCCACGGCGGGGTCGCTGCCAGCTGGCTGCGGAGGGGCAGCAGCCCTGCCCCGGCCCCGGTGCCTGCGGGGTGCGGCGGGCAGCGCCCGGAGCCTCCCGGCCCTGCTGCACCCCCGGCTTCCCTGGGAGCTGCAGCTGCCGAAGGGACTGGTTCTGTACCTGCTCCTAGGGCTGCGTGGCTGGGAGGGCTTTTCTCTCCGGATGGGGTTAGGGAAGGTGGCACCGGGCTGTGGAGGAGCCCAGGCTCACGTGGGCATCCCTGGCGTTGCATCCCTGGCCTTGCACCCCTGGCATTGCATCCCTGGCACTGCAGAACCTTACCAAGGGGCTCCATCCCCAACAACTTCAACCATCTGTTTTTCATTCCAGCCCCACAGCTGGCACTTCCGGAAGGGTTTTTTTTGTAAAAAGACCCAGAAATGCCTGGCTAGCTTCACACTGGACACCCCCTCAAACGGGTCCAGTTCAAGTGGATCAGCCTCTTCCAAGAGAAACATGTTCTGTCAGAAATGTTTCACCTGCTCACTAAGTACATTCACTACACAGCGCCTTTTTATAATGTGCTAATTTATTTTTAGAAACGGTTTTATATCGCAGAGCACCCTGAGTGCCTTTGGCAACTTCAGGTACTTCAGAAATAAATGTATTATTATTCCTCTTTAGAGATTTAAACTGTATGTTAAGTGGTTAAAAGTAGCCATTACATGGTTGGTGGCTTTTTCTTTTATTGGTTTTCCCAATGGCAATTTTAATACTGAATTTTATTATTTTTAATTAATTTTATTATTTATTTATATTGCAGCACTTAGACTCTTAATTTAGGAAGAATCCGTTCCAAAAAGAGGAGCTGGGTGCCTGACTGACAGATGAAGTGCCTAAGGCCAAAGCTGTGAGCCTGAAAGCTCCTGAGCTCTCGAGGCATTAAAATCGTTTTCTGATCTAACCCTTCCTAGTCCTCTCTAGTTCTGCCCTTTCTCCTTCCTGGAAGATTGAGCACTGTAGCAGAAACAGGACCTCCCATTGCCTGGATTTCCTGAGGAGCTTAACCTGACTGTCATTTTTCAAACTGCACTTGATATACCCATCAAGTCACAAACAAACTACTGTTTCCTTCTCGTCAAAGAAGAGCTCTTTAGTACATGGTGTACCAAACTGTGGTTGAAAGTTTCATATATTGTGTAGGCAGGCCAGATTCATTGCCCTGCTCTGGAGGAAAGTGGCCCATATCTCAAGGAGGCAACTTTTACACCACATCCTGGACTAGCCCAACACACATGGGCTTTGCTCAGTGGGTTCTCCGCGCAGAAGAATTTGTGATTCATCACACAAAATCAAAGCTCCTGAAAACAACTCCTGCTGCAAATCAGTAGCTGAAGAGGGAAAGCCAAGGCATAGGCTGGAGAATCAAATATCTGCACTTTCTGGGAAAAGACACAAGATACTTTCTGTATCTGTAACACTGGGGATAGCGAGCATCCCTGAAACCCTCATTAAGGCACCTGCACCTTAGAGACATCAAGGGGTGAAAACCTTCTCTATTTTCATTATCTTCCTCTAGGTGAAACTCCAGCTAACTGCTCAGGGTGCCTTCAAGCACCTCTTCTGAGTCCACCTGGGCTCAGATCTCCTCTGCTCCTTGCCCCTTTGTGCTAAGGCAGCCCAACTTCAGATTTTCCATTTCCATTCCAGGAGCCAGCCATCCAAAATGCGAATCTTACAATATTTAGCTTTGTGGACCAAAGAAGTTTTCATGAAGTTTGAAAGGCAGTCTGGAAAAGTTTTCTGTCTGGAAAGGACTGAACAAACTTTCTCATTTCAGGCATTCGGAACTGAATTTTGCAGCTCCTGAGTCTGTCCTGTCACTCAAGCCCAATAAGAAAAAAAGGGTTACCTGGCAACTTAGCACATGCTCTGCTGGGATTGCTGCGATGGTTCAGGTGAATGCAAGAGTTCTTCATGTATCTTCAGAGGAGCGAATAACTCAGACTGTGAAGAGTCACCATCATGCTAGTTCTGCATGCAATAAAGTAATCCTTTCTCTTCTTTTGAGGTCATTATTTAACCTGTTCTTCAGTTTTAAAAGTTACCATCCACTAACCTTCCCCATGAAAGCATCAGTCAGTGTGCATGGAAAACAGCCAGCTGATTAGATCTGATGGGCTGCTGCATGAAGGTCTAGTCTGTGTCACTGAAATGCCTGTTCATCCCATCACCCAAATTACTAAGGAGAATTCCAGCCAAGAGCAACACTCAGTGGGCCGCTGCTGCCAGGAGGTCAGAGCACCACAGATACAGGCTTTGCAAAGCTGGAAGTTTCTTCCGAGCCTCTGAAGAGTGTGGAGTTTTGTGAAGAGATGTTGTCCTACCTGCTCACCTACTTCAGCCTGAGCTCAGTATGCATAGGTAAGTGGCTGGTTGCAAGGATATGCCTGAACTGAGCCTTATTCATTAAAGAAATTTAGGCAGGTGTCTGAAATTAGGTAGGCTTTAAAATTTCACTACAAGATATATACACAGGTTTTCATCTGCAGTCAGTTTTTATCTGCAAATAAGGCTGATGAGCAAACCCTGACATTATACATAGATCATTATATAATTATAAGTTAAAACTGTGCTAATTAAAGGTTACATGACAAGTTTCACAAGACGAAAACAGTCAGAAATAGAAGAAACTTTCTCAAAACCATGGTCAGTGTGGTCAGCGGCTGACAAAGCCCCAAGCACTGACAGGAGAGGCAAGGAGAAATCAGATCCAGCAAACAGGGAGCAGGGAACAAAAAGGTCTCAGGACTGGCCTCATCAGTGCTTATAAAAATCAGCAGTAGTCTCTCCACTGGTTTTGACAGGTGCTGGATGAGATGCTCTATGTAAAATCCCTGGCACTCTGTTAAGACAAAAACTTCATTCCATTCAAAGCTTTATTAGCATCAAAATTTCATAAAGACTACAGAATTGGATCTGAAAATTTTAATTTGTTGAAAATCTGGCAGCCTGGATAGAAATTCTAGGCACCTGGCTTGAGCATTGCTCAGTTTTCTCCAGTTTCATCCACGGTGGCATTATTTATTTAGTTCTGCAAGTTTTGAGAGGAATGCTGCAATGTGAAACATATCACTTGCAGAGAGCCACAGTTTTGGCAGCCTTAACAAAACTAATGCCAACTCAGTGCAAATCTCTCTCTGCTTGTTTGCATGTATTATAACAGCAAGAAATACTTTTTCTTAGAGGCATCATGAAAAAGAAAGACCAACATCAATGTCCCTTTACAGAAAATGTAAAAGCTGCATCTTTTTTCCTCATGTTTGTTAAGATAACTCAATTATTTGTAAGGTGACCGTCAATATTGTGCAATCAAGGTACCAGCAATGTTGAGTTATCCAGCAGCAATTATCTGCTTGATTTTTAAAGTCATTACACAATGCCCTCCATTGGTTTTGATATGTTCTCTGAATTCTGAAGAACATTCTTTAAACGTTCACTTGTATTAAAAAGCAAAGAGTGCATCCTTGCATGGCTTTAACAACTTGAAGATGTCAAATACATTTTTGAAGCTGCCCTACACACAGCGAAAGAGGATTGGGGTAGTCCTGCAGCAGAAGGATTCTCACAGCCCTACAAGCTGTCAAATCTTTGAAACGATCCAGGTTCTCCAGCAGGTTTCTGCATCTGGTCTGGCTTTGTTTTTATTAACCACCAGCTCAGCTAAATAACAATGTCCCATCAAGTGCTGGGTCGGATGTAGCTCAGCGTGGGGCTCTGGCCATGCCCTGCAGGGGAGCTGTGGCCCGAGCCAGCTGAGCAGGTGGACGCGCCAAGGTTTAAGCTTTACAAACAGCTGAATTTTGGAGAGGAAAGTAAAATTGCAAACTCATGCCTGAAAGCTCAGGAAGGCACCAGTCCCACCAGGGACTGACTGCCAGATCCAGCCATCCGAGGACTGAATGGCATTCAATTATTATGGCTTGGGGTCGCCCTACAGCTACATCTGGTGCTAAATGTGTGCTCTCTAATACCCATGGGTTCCTACGGTCTAGATAAAAACAGAATGTTGACATGCTCTTGACTACTCTGTACAACAGCATTAATGTTATTAAACACAATGTCTTGTCCTATAAACAGTAGGGATTAATTTATTTTATATCCCCTGAGTGTTTATTAAATTTATCTATCTCCAAAGCACAGCCACTTAATCACAAATCGCCACAGCCACACAACAAATTCCAACTCTTTACCCAACGTTCATTTTCCTGAACATCCCTGCAAACCAAGTGTTGCCAGCATGCAGCTGATGTACATGAAAGGTAAGTAGAACAAATTTGCAAACCAAGATCAAGAGTAAGTGCCAGTCCCTAAGAATGTATTCCCTAAGCAAACACCTTTGGGGTTTAAATTTCTGATTCATTGAATCTGTGAGAACGTAGAAGTTTTTGGAAAGCGGCTCCCCTTTGGAGGATGTTACCTTTTCACCTCCACCATAAGCTGCTGGATGAATTCCAGCATATGAACAGAATATTGAAATCAGAACAGTAATCTCAGCTTCACTGATCACAAGCACTTTTGCATGTTTTTTTGCAGGTTTTCAGTTTAGCTCAAGACACAAACAAACCTACAGGCAACTCTGGTAATGAGGGTTTGAGGTTCTGCTCTTGACTCAATTAGTGACTCATGGAGCATCCCTACACGTCAGCTTACGCCTCTCCAAACTATGCTGCAGCAGATAGGGCTATTTTGAGCGCTATTACGAAAGTTAATTTATATTTCTAAGGTCAAAACAAACATTTATGCAATTTTCTTGGTTTCACTGATGCATCATACCCTCGGACATTGAGTAAAATCAGTTTAAAAAAAGAGGTTTCTCACCTTTTCAACTCTTTCACATCTACTTAAAAAAAATAAAGAAACATTTCGGCTTCATATTTAAACAAAAAGAAAAAAATTCTCCTTTTGTTTTTTTTCTCCTTCAAATATGACCCTGGTTAGTTCCCAGCTGAAATAGTTCACCAAAAATCCCCTCTGAAGTGTGATCTTGTGCCACTAAAGCAAACGGGAGTACTGCCACCCACTCCAGCACGAGCAAGAGATCGCCTTGTGTTTCTGCAGGGGATCGGGAGGAGCATCAGACCCTGCAAGCCACAACTGAAAGGGTTTTATTACCTGGATTCCCGTGAGTAGGACCAAAAGTGGTTGGTCCCCGAGGAGAGGGCTGGAAGAGAGACACAGCAGGTACCCCAACAAGAGGAAGGTGCAGGTGGGAAAAACGCCTGACAGCTGCTCCCTGGCTCTGCTGGGAAAGGGGAGGGCAGTGAAGGGAATCGTGCTTTGTCTCCCTGCTCCGCTGCTGTTATCTGTGAGTGCAAGCTGCTCGCTGGAAGCCGGCAGTGCTGGATTTCCCCGCTCCTGGGGAGCCACCATCCTTCCCCATGCTCCCAGCCAGCTCAAGTCCTGCTCTCAGTGCTTCCCCATGAGTCCCTGTCTCACCCAGCCCCACAAACTGCCCTCCTGCAGTGGCTTTTCTTGTAGGGACATCCCAGTGGAGATCTCTGTCCTCCTGCAAAAACACAGAGTCCCTCCATGTGAAGGGCTGCAGAGTTACACACATGCCCAGACACGAGTGCCAAATGCTGTCAGAAAGAGAATTACTTTTGATTAATGGGAAAGGAAAGTTAATTGTCATTTGGTATAAATGTCAGAGTGGAAACTCAGCGAAGATAAAACATCACTTTTCAACAAAAAGGAAGGGATGATTTCCATGGTGCAGCCTAAGCCTACTGCTTAATGCAGATGAAAAAATACTATTCAGATCAGCTCCTTGGGAGATCAGGATATTTTAGCTTTTACTATCTCAGGGACTCGCTGTGTAACTCCCTGATGCACAAACCTCACTGAGTTGTTCACATTTCTCTGGGCTGGATCTGCAGCTGGTGTAAATCACTGCAAAGGCTCTGACTTCGGTGGCATCCTGCCAACTTACTCCAGTGAAGGATTTGGTGCAGAAATGTTTCCCAGTGTATAAACTTCTGGTTATGATAGACAGTTTCTGGGCTCCAGCAGGGATTGGTGATCTGAAAAGGGGGTTATGGGAATTGGCAAGATATGAAATGGTGTGGGAGAGCTGCAAATATTTAATTTCCTGTGAAATAATTCTCTGGTAGCTATATATATATAGATACATATATATATACACACACACACGCACGCACGCACACACACAAACGTGAATGTGTGCACGTGTGCTGTTCAGCAAGTTACAGCCTAAAATTAACAGATTTCTTATCTCCCATGAACCTCTCCTGGCAACAACTGTCTGCCTAGGAGTGTCAGTAGGAGCTCTGCTCTGTTTGCCCTAATGCAACACCTTCAAGCCCAAACTGACTCCTCAGATGGTTTCCAGCTCCCGAGCTGCAAAGCCAGTTATGTGTTTAAGGAGGAAATATGCCGGGGAGGAGCTGGACCACTTCAACGCCTGCAGAGAGATTCCAGACTTGTGCACCTGCCTCTCCCCATGCCCGTAGCCAAATTTAAATGCTACGGCCCCTCCGTGGAGAAAGGGGCACAAGTTGGGGCCACGGCTGTTCCCGGGCTATAAAAATAGAGACAGATGCTTGCCTGCGAGGAGGAAGAATGTTAGGCTTCTTTGAAAGCTGAGTGTGAGCAAGTCCTGACACCTCCCGGCTCTTCACCTCGCTGGAAAAAGTTCTTGTGCTGCTGGCATGCACGTGCGTGGGGACACACAGCCGGCATGGGAAACAAAAGCTGCCGGGAGAGCTACAGAGAGATGCTTCTAGCAGGGCTCAAAGAGCGGCGAGGGGGGAAAGCCTGCAGTCAGCGTTGTTTGCTTTCAGCTCAGCTTGATTAAAAATCCCCAAACCAACCATCCAAAATAAACCCCACCCGCGATTCCTCTCCGGAATCAATCGGGAGCAAGAAGAAAACCGCACTCTGCGCTTGTTGTCTCCTTGCCCCTCGCCCCGGCAGGGCGGGGATCTGTCGGGCTGCCTGATTTCCACCCTGGTGGAAAAACACACAGACGGGGGGGGAGTTGTGGGATGTGTGTGTGTGTGAATGTAATTTGCTGTTTCAGAGAAAAGCGAGGTCCAGAAGCGGAGTGAAAGTGCCAGAGGGAGCCGTCCCTGCCCCTCCGGCAAACACACGCGCGTCAGGCTGTGCCCACCTCCACACCCCTCCCCTCCCAGCTTTAATGAAGAAATGACGGAAAATACGGTATTTTTATACTATCCTTTCAAGGAGATCTCTGTTTGCATAGTTGGATCCCCCTTCCTCCACACAGCACTAACATTAGTGTGACCTTTTCCTGCTAATTGGAAAATCTTACGGAAATAAAGCCTGTCAGAAAATGAGAAGTGTCTCCCCTTTAGGCCGGCCAAACGACCTCAGAGGGGGAAAAGAAGTTCTGAATTTCTGCTCCTTCTGCACACACTGCAAAATCTTTATTACTTCGGAGAGCCTTGAAACCCAGTAATGCCCCTCCAGTGCAAAGAGAAGTAAATAAATTTCTTCTTATGACCACTTTGGAGAAACACACAACCAGATTTACTCAGCAGGGATAGATACTGGACAAGATAATGAAGAGAGAATAAGAATATGATAGGGGTTTACAGCCTCTTCTGTCTCTTTAAAGTGTTTTAATCCTTCAGAAACAGGATATCGGGTCCATTTCCTTAAAGATACAGTATCCCTTCTGGGACAAGTAATGTTATAAAAACCTAAGATGTAACATCTATCTCACAATATTGATTGGCACTTTAGTGTGATAAAAGGGGTTGAACCTGAAGGGGAAAAAAAAAAGAGAAAAGAAAAAAAAGGTAAAGTGGGATTACTCTTCGAAGAATTGAAAAAAAAGTCCCTATAACACCAGGTCAAACTTTCAAAATATTTTTTTTAACATGGAATTGAACCAAATGCCATTTCAATGATTGTCTAGGCAATTCTCTTGATTTTTAAAGCATATAGATCCATGTTTGTAGCTTTATGACCAGCTGGTGCTGGAGCTAGCTCCAGCCCCAGCCCCAGCACAAAACCCTGTGAATCCTCTCCATGCTCCAGCAGAGGAAAGAAAAAGAAAGGAGAAATTTCAAATAAAGAGATACGCTTTTGTTATTAACAGCAAACAAAGGAAACACAATTTCAAATGACTGTCTGGTTCATTTATAAAATGCCCTTTTTAGACAGCATCACCTGTTTTTCGGAAGAGCTTTGAATGAAAACATTGAAACAACTGTCATCATATGGATACATCTACAGTCATTCCTGAATTACTCAAAGTTAAAATAACAGAGACACAAAGACTGATATCAGTCACTCATTTGGGTAGCTCTTACTCATAGGAGTAGTCTCATTGAAGGCTGTAGATCTATTTCCGTACATTGTTGGGCTGAGCTTGTATCGTGTAGTGAACTTGAAAAGCCTGAAGCAGATACAGAAAAGCCTCTCACCAGTCACATCCACCAAAGAAAGGTAAAGTATTAACACATTTCACCTCTGCATCTGACAGTGCAGACCTCGTTCACCTTCAGACACGTCCTAACCCACAGATTTCTCCCAACCTGCTCTCCCAAACAGCCCATGGGATCTCCAGGCTGTGCCTGTCAGACCCAGCCCTACCCATGGGATAACCATGCAGAGATGCTACACCTAAGGGGAGGAGAGTGGCTGCAGGACAAGACACAGTGACTGGAAAACTTACAAGCCTGTCCTAACCAGCATTTTTCTTTTCCTACAATTTTTGGAGAAACATTTGGAGCAGGAATGGCTGCTGTGAAGATCTTTCAGCTCATGAGGCAGCATCCTCTCTGCCTGCCTTGCTCCAGGACCTCTGCCTCTTCCCTGTCTGTGCAGAAGTCCTCTTGGCAGCTGCCTGAACTCCAGGGTGACCCAAGGACTCAGCACCCCTGGGAAAGATGTGCCCCAGTGCAGGAGGCAAAGTTAGGAGTTATACAATAATATAGGGTGGGTTTGGTGTGGCCCAGATCTGTTGGAGGTTTAAGTCCTGGCCTGTAACTCCCTAAAGTCAACAGTCTTTTCTTAAGGGGATGAAGTGACAGGCTCTTCCGAGATACATATGCTCAATCTCAATGCTATTTTCAGACCAGATTTTAGTATAGAGCTCAGAATACCCCCTCCAGTCATTGCTGTGCTCCTTTCAAAGGAACAGGGTGACACCAGGCAGAACATCCCACCCATTCAGGCATGCTCTGAATACAAGTCAAACACTGACTATGAAATGATTTTGTTGCATCTTGGGGATGTGTTTTTGCTGGGACCAGGAAGGACAGGTCCTGCACCCTGAAGTCCCTTAGCACAGGAAGAAACAGTTTGGCCATCACACTGCTGGCTCCACCCGAGGGTTGCTCAGCAGAGATGGAGCACTGTGTGAACTGCAGAGATCATAACAGCTGCAGAAGTTGGATGTAAAAAGGGCACACGGGTTTCTGCCAACAAAACGAACTCTCCTTCTCTCGTGCCACTCTCTTTGGCCATCTCACTTTGCCCTAGAACTCCTCATGCAAGATCATAAAGCAGAGATACGCAGCTCCCAGACAAGCCTCCCCAGACCACTTGTGTGAGCAGCACCATCCCCATTTGTCAGGGACATATGGACACCCTGCCCGCGTGAACCAGGTACTTGCCCAGAGGGTCTCAACTTTAGTGAAATCTTTATGGGCCTTGAATTATTCAAGCCCTGACCTTTAGCAAATCTCTCAGTCAATGCTGGTTAATGTCCTTTAAAGTCATTGACCCCAGGTCAGGGTCCAAGGGGGTGCTTCATCAATGGAGACACACAGGTTCAAAACCAAGAGAGGTTTTGTGGTGTATTTTTAAGCACCCTGGAAGAGGGTGGCTGCCCACACGAGAAGGGTCACCAGTGCCACGAGATAAAACAGCATGGGCAGGAGGCTCCCAGCTGCCATCTGTGGGATCCAGCCAGAATTCAGACTCCTCTGAACATCCAACTCTGCATTTGGGATAAGTCTGGACCAGGGACTGTGGTTCAGTACACAACAAGGATGAAGGTCACCCACAGCATCTCCAAATCCCTGTGCAGGGAAGGGAGGTAGAGTGTGGGGCAAACAGCCCTGCCAGTGCCTCCAGGAGACCAGCAGGTGCTGGTGTGTCATTCCAAGCCTGGCAGGCACATTTTGTAGGCAATTTCTCTGTATATGTGTGAAAATACTTTTCTGACTTTCACCTCCCAAAACAAGAGTCTGGTTGCTCGTCTCTAAGAAGTTGAAGTTGGATTGGCAATAAAAGATTTCTGCCTTTCTCTTGATAAGATTACCTCTTACAAATTTATTTCAACACCATTTAGCAAGTTTTATAACAAACCTATCCTGGATGAATGGGTTTTCGGATATGTGTGTTTCAGATGTCTGTTCCTGATATACTTTTTTGATTATTTCACACTATTCATTAAGAGTAAGGTTGTCTGCATTACCATAAACAGCAAAAGTTTTGGTTCAAACCTTCACACTAGCTCAGCACTTTTAATCTTGGACATGAAATTGGTTCATGGGACTAGGTGAAAAGCCAGTTTGGGGGAGTTTTCTGCTTTCTTTAAATTGTAAAAATGTCAATGGGAGTCATGAGGTTAGACTTATTGGGCAGGCTTCTGCCCTGATTCTAGCTAGGGGAATTATACATAATGAATTAACCACATGACTAATTTTACCTCATTTTCTGTTCTTGAAGTGTCTGCAAGCAAATTAAAATACCCTGAAATTATTCATTACCTAAAAGTACTTGCAGTGAGAGGGATTTATTTCACCTTACTTCAGGTGAAGTTAGGTGTTAACCTAAAGGTTAGGTGTTTACCTAAACTGCTTTCCTAGGTTTTCTTCGGGCAGCAAGAAGACAACTCACCCAATCCCAAAGGTAGATGTTGAAATTAGGTGAGTTGATTCATCCTCTAGAGATCCTGCTCTCTTTTGCTGTAGAGATAGCCCAGGTGAGTAGCTTAAATGGGACACTTGATTTTTCCATGGCCAAAATTAGTTGAAATTAATCCTAACCCACATCATTGATCTCAGTGTAAGTGCAGAGGTAAGCTTTTCCACAAAAGTTTGCTTGAATGTTCGAGAGCAAGCAGTTTTTCATGGACCAGGCAGATCCTGCTTTTGAAACTGCCTGAACACCTAGCAGACACTGGAAACATTAATAGTTAAGGACCTAAATACCTTAAAAGATGGGCCCACATGTCTTATTGAATGCTTCTGTTCCCTGAATGGATGAGTTCAATTCACTGAATCAGGCTTCGGGGACAGATCATCACCACTGGTGACTGCTCTTGTGTTTCACTTCCTCCGTCAGACTCCTCGGGTTAAGCATTGGCAGAAAATGAATGAGAGAGGGGTATGACGGATACAGCTGTAATGGCACAAATTTGTTTCTCAGAGAAGGAAAAGCCAAGCTTTTTAACAATTGAAATGTTGAGTTAGAGTTCTGCATTTGGCCTGGCTTTCAGAAGTGAGGAGCAGTCTCTGTATCAAATGGTTGCCCTGCAAGGGACTACTTGGTAACTCTGAAGAAGTAGAAAATTAGACTGTTCAATCCAGGAGCCAATTGTACCTCCATTACAGGACTCACTGGTCCACAAAAGAGGCTTCAACCACCTTAATTCCCCTGGAGAACCTGCCCTGTGCTTTGGTGGCAGAGGAGCCCCAGGGTCAGCTGAGCACCTGCAGGAGAGGCACTCTCACCTTTAGGGGTGACACTTTCAAACCATCCCCATTTTTAACTGTAACAGGGTGTGAGGGCTCTGCCTGCTCTCAGGAGCTACATGGCCAAGGCACATTCACCCTGCTTCAAAAACAGAAGACGGCTCCCATGACTGAATTTGGAGATATGAACCCTGCAAAGCTTAGCATCTTTCAGAAAGGTAGGGAAAGGTTCTAACAGTAAGATTGGAGACACATTGTTAATCCCAGCTCTGGTTCTGCTCTGCCGGTATCACCAGGAGAGACTGATTTACCTCTCAGCCATGGCACTATAAGCCCCAAATGCAGCCTTTTCCCATCCACAAAGATCTCTTTCTTGTATCAAAGCTTTGGGAAGAGCAGAGCAAGGATCCATCTCTCCCAGCAACACTCTGCAGCTCCTTCTCTGACCAGGTTCGCAGGGGGTTGCTGAGGCAGTCGGAGATGATGCTGTTTTATAGGTTCTACTAATATTTTGCTAAGACCCCGTGAGCTGAACAAACAGAACTCCCTCTTGGTGTCTGTGGGGTTTGCTGGAGCTGGCAGCTGCCCTGCCATAGCCGGCTTTTCCGGCGGTGAAACTCCTGCGTGCTGCCGCAGCCCAGCGGGACGCGCTTGGAGCGAGTACAGGGAAGTGCAGCAGTGTCTGTTTGACACCACATGAGGGAATGTGAATTGTCAATTTGTTGACAGTGTCATGTTGCCGCTACCAGCTTTCCCTGCGCTATTTGGAAAGAGCTCAAGTCAGTCTATTTCCCAGGCTGAGCTTCCTCACGTTACAGCTCCACACGCCCAGAAAAGAGACACAACCAGAGCAGAGTTTGCTTTTCAGCAGAGAGAGAAGCTGTTACTTTTAAAAATACTGTCACTGTTGTTAGGGCTGGGAAGACTGAGGGAAACTTTACCTAGGAGCGAGTATCCCCCAAACCCTGGTGTTACCTCTTCCCACACCACACTAAGCTCAGGTGAGGTCGAGGAGAGCTTCATCTTTTGATAATTTAGAACTTGCTCCTGCAATGCTGTAACGTGCAAGCAGGGTCAGGAAACAACAAAGGTGTGAGGCTGGGATAATTTCCCTTCCCAGGTGACAAATTTCACTCAGGCTGGGAGTATTCACTGTCAACCATCCCCTGTGAGCTACAGTACCCACCTGGCTGGCAAACCTGAAGTTAGGAGCAGGATTTCAAAGCACCTATGTCTGTGCTCACACTTGCACACAAATACACATGGATGTACTTGCAGGCACTTCTAGGGAAAAATTGAGGCCAGACACGGAGCTGACAAACAGATTTATGTGCTATGTACAAAAACCCACCCTCCCCCTGTGATCCCTCCAAGCCAAGGGCTGTTGTCTGGAACAACTCCAAGAGCCACTTTGGGAGAGGAAAATCAGGGCTGGGAGGTGGGCAGTGATGGCAGGAGCCAGGGTCTTCCTCCTGCCTGGTAACGCAGACTAGAAGATAAGGTGTTTGCAGAGAGAAAATTTCTAGGTGGCAACATAGTCAAGATAATCTAGTTCTGCTTTATGAACTCCAAGAGTGATTAAAAAAGGTTAAACCATTTACCACTGGGAACACATTTTTAGTTCCTCCCTATCAGAAGAACCAGGCGCTGTGCAGCTCACACAGCCCAAACTGGCTGCCCTGGGCTTGCTGCTGGTACAAATTTCCAGCCTGCTAAGGAGATTCACAGTTCCTGGATAGATGCTGGCCCACGTTTCAGGCCTCTGTTACACCACACACTTGCAAACTGCCTGCAGTCGCTGTTCTGCTCAGGGGCTGGGCACTGGGGCCCTTCCACAATCAGCACCTCCAGCTACAACGGGTTTTAGAGCCTGCTAAATTACTGACTTCAGCTCTCCTCAGACTGCCAATACAGAATGCATTCTAGATTTCAAATAAAAAGCAAAAATGTACAATACAATTAAATTCTAAAATGCTGAGAGATCCTTGGCTTCTATATGTGTTGTTTTTTTTCATTGCTTTTGCCGTGAGAGCAGAATAAGGAGAACTGCTCCACAAAACTACTATTTCTCCTGTGCATAACAAGCTTCCGTTTCACGACCAATATTGCTAACATTCCTTCTGCTGAGTCCCACTAATTTCTCAGTGGCATTGTCAATACAGTGGGACTCGCACTTACTGGAAGAGAAATGACTGTCCTTGCTTGGAAATACAAGCTCTACTTGATTATATTCCCATTTTTTTTTCTTTAAATTAAGTAGAAAAAAAAATCTAAGAATCTAAGCAATCAAAACTGAGGTGACTGTTGTTGTTAACTACACAAGCCAAAGCCCTTTGCTTCAGCCACCACCAGAGACAGCTTCTGGATTGATGCACGTGCGGGTCAAAAGTGACAACAGCAGATGGATGGCACGGCACCAGTCACAGAGTGAGTACCCAGGTTTCTGTGGAGCTACAAGGTGTTTCTAAAGCCTCTGCATTTGTTGAGGAATTAAATGGCAAACGTGCTGCTGATGGGAATTGCCCCAGTGCCTCCTGCTCACCACCCTGGGAGTGCAGTGAACGCGGCTCGCTTAAAACCCCTTTTAAGCCAGAGTCCCCTTTCCACAGACGTGCATCAAGCTGATGGGGCACATTTGTAAGAAACTGCTTTACACCTTGAAGACTGAAAGAATAAATCTCTTTAATAAGCTCTTAGGTTTTCCTAGTGATGCAGATTGAAGTAATATTATAGAAATGTGTATAGTTGTCAGTAATTTTACAGGAACGAATAGAAAATGCCAGGAGGACTCATTTGTGAAATGGGAACATTTTGTGTGATTTTTTTTTTTTTTTTTGGTGTCAAAAGATTCTTGCAAGGCCAAAGAGGCTGCATTTCTATCACACCTATCTGTGCAATCATTGCAGACTTCCCCAGATTTCCTTTAGCCTGCTAGGCTGCTCTTTGCATCTCATACATGCATGGGATGTCACAGTGATGGAATTAGCACTGAAGCAATCAGTTATAAGAACTATATTTACAGAGCTGGGGAAGAATACTGGGTTTTGTGAGCTAAAATCCCCAAAATGCAGACTGGCCCCTCAAAAAAGTCACTTCAAACTTGGAAAACTGGGAAATAACATTATTAAATAAATAAATCCAGTGTTTATGCCAAAAGTACTGCAACTATATCTGGGACAAAATTCCCATTTATTGGTGGCAAAAAACCCTGGGCTGTTTATCACATCAGTGTGACTGCAAATAAAACAGAGATCATCACTGTCTCTTTTTAAGAGCAGTATTTTTTGGAGATGCAGTAGCAGCAGGAGTGCCTGGCTTGACTAATGCTGTGGGTATCTGCCCCTGGGGAGTGCAGATGCCAGGAAATAGCTTTGGAGGGTTGTGACTAGTAATGATCACACTGGATATTTTAGGCATATTAGTGGGCACTGCTTGGTGTAATTCTGGATTAACTCTTTTACTTACCATTAGTATAAATTAGAGCATCGATGGAATTTATGTCCCTGAGTTAAATACAATGACACTCAGCCTAATTTTGGCTGGAAATTTGGCTGATAATAAATACAAACAGAGCTGTTAGACTGCCTGAGCACGGTGCAGGAAACTGTCCCTGCAAGCAGCACATCTCAGGCTCAGAGGGAGCAACTGATGCAGTGCTGACAGCTCTGTGTATCCCTTTTCTTACGTAAAACTAACCTGGAAACTTGACCTGTCTTCTTCAAATGGAACATTTTGTGGGAAATGAAAGCAGAATTTGGCCCTCAGACCTCTCTGGTTCTTGCGGTATAACATACATAGAGGCAACATGCCCTGAAATAAATGAAAGCACTTTTGCCAATAGTGAATTTTTGAAAGTATTTATAAAGTCTAACTTAAACTCTTTTCTCAACTCTACATAAACAATAACGACATTCAAAATCAAGTTTCTCAGCTGAATTCTTCAACAGGAAGGAAAAATTTCTTCAAAGACTTTTCCCAGTGCCCACTGTCAGACAGAGGAGGCAACTACTGAAGATCTTGCTCCTTGCCCAGATTTTCCCTTGTAGGACTTTACTGTCAGTCAGATTTGGCTGACATTGGCCAGAGAGTTTGAAAGCCATCAGGGGAGAGGAGATCTGGTGGAGAGCACAGCCACCTGAGCCTCATTTCTTTAGGAAACCAGGTTAAAAATGTGCTGATGGAGGCTGGGACAAAAGCAGGTGCAGTGTCAGGATCTGTAGTGTCTCGATTTTGAGATGCAATAGGTGTCTGTTCGGTGCAGTTTGTACAAACGATCACAGTTCCACTCCATTAGGTCCTCATTAGGGTAGCACGCTGCACCTTAAAAGCACCTTAACCTTAAATTATCAGTATCCAAGCAAAAGAAAGAAAAAATAGTGCACCAGTACCTAGTCAGAAAGATCCAGCACATGTCAATTAAGACGACAGCCAGCATGTTTTAAACCACAGCTTCTCAGAAGAGCATCAATGTGTACCAGGATGCTGGAGCTTTAATAATTCACCATTTCCTTATTGAGGTCTGATGATGCTAAAATAAGGTGTTGAAGCTTGATTAGTAGTAGGAACATAGCAGCTTAACCTCTAACATTTAGCCTTCTCCTCTGGATCGAATTACTGATCTTTATCTTGTTGAGCTGTGCTAGCAGTTGGCTTGGGAACATTACACCTTTCTAAAAGCTGTCAATCTTTGTCAGTGTCTTTGCACAATGGATTGGAAGAGCTATTTTTAAAGGACTATGTCACCTTTTTGTAAGGATGGGGTTTTTATAGTATATCAAGGGTTTTTTTAATACACATTGCCACATGCTCAATATCACCTATAGGCCTGGATAAGAATAACTTGTATTAATTTTATTATGATTTCTAGCAAATGTATGTGAAGAGATGCGGAGACATCAGAGGGAAGGAGAAGAAATTGCAACTTAAAATATTCATTAAGGTGCTGATCTTTTGCTTTCATTTTAATTTTTTTCAAGGGATCTGTTCATTTTTTCGTGTACAATATATTTCTTCAACACTAGATTCAGATATATTTCCCCAGCACCGTATCATTAAAACAATCTTATTTTAATGCATTATTTTACCTAAGAGTAGCAACAAAGCAGTGTAAATATAGAAAGGAAAAAATTATCAAGGTCTGCTTAAGTTTTCTATAGAAATACTGAAAGACAACATTATTAGAGAGAGGCCTTCGCTAAGGATGTAAATGTTTTTGTCTGGCCTTTACAAAGCTGATCTCTGTATTTCTGCAAGGATGAAAGATGCTGCACGAGGAGGGTTTTTCCAGCACATGCAGAAATCCATGTATAGACTTCTGGCTAGACATGAAAGAGCACCAGCTGTCCTTTAAAATCAGTTTGCAATAAACAATAAGAGCACTTGTACAATTCACATCAGCCCCTCGATAAACACTCCCCTCCAGGACAAGGGTGTGGAGACAGACCCTGTTTGTCCCCTCTCCTCACAGGGATGGTGCTGTAGATGTGGTCAGTCACACAGGAGCCATTGCTGACATTTCCCTCCGTGCTCTCTGCAGTGTCTCAGTGCCACAGCTACACAGAAAGTTCCTCAGGGATACAATCCATTGGTATTTCTGCTATTAAATTTGTTTGTCTTACACTGTTAAGCCTTTCACAGAGTGGCAAACGACTGTAGGTGTTTGCCTGTAGCTGCAGCAACACCGGCGAAGGACAAACTGCTTTCAAATCAACTTTGAAATACAAGAGCTACTTCACTCCTACTCATATATGAAACCAGCCATAATATCATTCAAAGTACAGTAATTTAATCTATAAAAAAATGGGGGATTTGTCTCCAAGTTAAACATTCTTACTCCATGTTTACATCATACAGAATTTGGCCCAGGAAGTTCATTTGAAAACATGTATTTATTCCCATCTGTTTCTGCTGTTGCTGTTAATATATATGCTTGCCATGAAAAGTACTTTAAAACTCAATAAACGATCATACTAAAACAGGATAAAATGTTTTTATAGTAACAATATCTCTCACTACTACGGGACCTTTCATGCTGAAGTACCCTAAAGCTCTTTGTAAATGTAGCAAACTGATATTCACATGCTCCATCTTCAGAGATCATTTCACCCACACTGAACGGCAGGGACATGCAATAGCTTTTTTCACAGCTGGCAGCACCTTAAGGTAGCTGCCAAAACAAATCACAGGTTACACAGGTACAAAATAAGAGCGTTTCAGTTTCTGGAAAACATTTGCTTTTCCATTGAATAGAGATGTTCATTCTTTTAAGCCGTTTATAAAGCTCAAATTATATAATTGCAATCATTTGACTTCATATAAATTCTTGAACTACATCTCCTTATTCCAAAAATAGACAACCCTTCCTGTTCTGGACAAGCATCAATGTGCTGTCATGGAAAAGGACACCAAAGGAAGCGGATGAAATCCTGGTGTGCCCCGTATGCAGTCAGATACCCGAAGTGTGGTGTCTCCAGGACTGCCTACACCCCAGAAATGTGCTGTGACAACTTTTTGCCCTGGTAAACAAACAGTGAAGACCTATCAGAGGTGCTGAAGCCAAAATTAAGGTGTTTTGTTTTAATGCTGTGCCCCTGTCAAGTGTCCCATCTCCCTCCCAAGCTGGAGTGCTCTCTGCACAGAGCTGCCTGCGCTGCTCTCAGTCCGCTCCCCCTCCTGTCAAGTCTTCTCCTTATTAATGGTTTTTCACGTGTGTTCCTTGACAGGGATACAGTCACAATAAACCACAAATGAATGGGAATCCAGTGCTGTAGCCACAGCCGGGCTGTGCCAAGAGGGAACGCTCCTGCCCATGACCCCCCCGCTTCTCCCTGCAGAGACCTCAAGCCTTTGCACCTTCCCAGCTTTATTCCAGGGCGGAGGCACATACAGAGGCAAACACCCTGGAGGGCGGTGGAGCAGTTTGTCCCAGCCCTGCACACTCCTGCCAGGCCAGCAAAGCACGGAGTGGAGCCTGAATCAAGGCTCCACCGAGCACTCAATTTTCCCAATGTGTCATCGTTAAAGGAGCACTGGTGCTAAATAACTTTGTGATGCCTCACTGTGAAAATGAAGGTCACAATGGCCCTCTGATTTATCTGTGGTGTGATGATCTCCTGGCTCAACAGCTGATCAAATGCTATGGGAATGGGGTTTCAAAGCTTTTCATAGCTGCCTTTGCGTGTTTGAGGGGTTATCTCGTGTTTTGTTGCTTTTCAGTGCAATGCTGATAATGGAGGAAGACAGTTTTGAACTGGATCTCTTCCCAAGGGATATGAGCAGGCAGAAACTGTCCCACATTTGGGCTAATTTTCTTATGCAAGGATGAGGGGCACATTTACAGGAGTGCCAGGCAGTTGAAGTTCTCTCAGCTCAGAAACCCCGAAAGCAACCTCAGAAAACTCACAGTTGTCTTATCTATTTTTTTCCTGAGAGCCTGAATGGCAGAATTCTCTTGAGGCTGTGGCTCCAATGGGTAAAGGGAATAAGGTTCCTCAAAGAAGACCAGAAATCCCAGCATAAACTGGAATCCAGGTGTGTGACTCCCAGTCACCCATCATTATTCCTCAGGGATTAAGAATATCTTGTGACAGCACTTACAATAAATAAAAAAATAAGGGCTGCATGGAGTCCCTTCATACCAAGGGATGTCTCCAGGTCATTCAAGACAGTTCATCACCTTTTTGTCCTGTTTCTCTTCTATTCCTGTTCTGCAGGGAGCAGCCCTGGCTAAGGTACCTGGCCACCCCCAGCTGCATGCAATGTTTACAATAGTCCTGACCTGGCATGCCCTATTTCTCACTGCTGTGTGAAATCCCAAAGAAGAACACGATCACTGCACTGTGTAGCAGAGGTGGCTCATTCTCATTTAATGATGTGGCTTCTTTTAAATATAGAAGTATCAATGGAGACAAAAAAAGGTCCCAGAGAAAGAATTTCTGCTTGCTTTGTTGTTCTCCTGAAAGACACAGTCCTGTGATATCATGCCATTGACTGCCAAGGCGACTACTAGATTGACTAGTAAATATGTATTTTAGTGGAGCTCAGCAGAACAATATCCCCTGCAATGTAAGTCATTCCATTAGGGAGACAGAGCTACTCGAGAATGTTATATCATCTTTATTCCTTCTGGAAGGGCTTCACTACCATTACTATAAAAAAAGTGCTTCAGAGATTGTAAATACATTTAAGTAACTCTGACAAAACAATAGGATCTGACTAAAATGTGGGGTGTTTATCTCATCTGTCAGTCTGATATGGGATAAAAGCCACAGCAGCTATGACAAGCTCAAAAGCACCTCTCCCTGATAAAATTTTCCCCTCTGCTACAATGGTTTTTCTACTTACAGTATATGCTGCACCATCCAAACCATATTTGTGCTTCTTTTTAAATAGTGAAAAGTTAATAACAGCAGCTGATTCTGCCTCTCCCATTAATTCAGCATGTCTGAAGTATTGATGAACCCAAATGGNTTGGGGTTTTTTTGTTCCCCCCTCCCCCGAAGCTCCCTCTTGTTGTGTTTCTTGAATATCGTCTAAGTGCCGACCCTGTCAAATATTGTATTGAATATCAAAAGGCTCCTCCATCTCGGGGGGCAGCTGGGAGAGTCAACAAGGCTAGTTAGGCTGTTGTGAGACCCATGTGTGGATGTGATTTGGACATGCAGAACAAATACTTATGACCTTTCCTGTACTAACTTCTTGCAATTAGGAAAGCTCTCTGACTCAGGAAGTTTAGCACTGTGTTTGGCCAGTATTTAATAGTTATGAATGAATTATAGATGGTCAAGCAAAAGTAGAATTAATTTGAGGAAAATCTTCTTTCACAAATATATGTAAGGTGACACTAATATTAAAAAAAAAAAAAAACAACAACCAAACAAAAACCCACAGGTTACAGTTCTGTTGAGTTGTTTTTAAATTAAATAATAAAAAAACCCCACCCCAAAAAAATCCACTGAATAAGCCAACCCCCAAACAACCAAGTAAAAAGAAACGAAAAAAGTTGTCTTTTTATTTGCCTGTTTCTAAGCTTCACTGTGCCTCTAGGCTTTATCATGAAGTACTCCTCCCAAAACACAAAACCCAGGAAACTTTAGTTCTTTTGTAAATGAGCCTTAGACACTGGATAGAAGAAAAGTAAAATTCATAGGAAATTGGTTCAAAATGATCTGAAAATGACTGAGCTTTCCTGGGCTACGTTCTGGTCAGACTCGCTGGCCATCATAAAACCAGGACTGAGCTGATGGTGGTCAGAGGAGCATGGGGTCTGCTGGCTGTTGATTCCCTGCAGGGAACACACCAAATCAACAACTAATATTCTCAGTATCATGAAAAGCATGTGTTACTACTGGCACTGGGGGCAGTGGTGTGCAGGCAGGGCAGAGATACACGTGCAAATACACGTTTTTACCTCACCTTCATTTCAGGACTTAAGTGAGTTTAGCGATGGTGTTTCATTAAGAGACTATCAATAAAAATTTAAATCAATTTAATCTTAGTTACATATAAAGCTCTCTCACCACAGTGAGAAACAAATGGTTTCTCCTTGCTCTGATCCCTTCACCTGCCATGGAAATGCAGGTTATCTTTAGGACGGAGTGCACACTGATACCACAAATGCATTTAAGAACTGTGTAAAAGACTGGTATAAATAGTTGAGGTGTCTCAAGAAAATAGTACTAAAATGGAAAGGAAAATACTCAAACTTTGTCTTTATTTCAAGAACCTGCTTTGGCGGGATCTCATTCCACACAGAATTCATGAGGCCCCAGTGAAGTAAGGAGAGAATTCCTGTTCACGTCTTTAGGCACGTGCTTTGCTGAGTCAGTGTTTGTGCTATTAATACCACGGCATTGACAAAAATCTGAAGGTTTCGTTAATGGTGAGCTGAGACCAGAACAGTCCCAGTTTTCTCCCTTATGTGGGACAGTGTCAGAGAGCTCCTCAGGGCAGCTGGATGAGCTCTCCTTGTCATCTACAGCAAACGTTACCTGCAACATGGTGGTGCCACCTACAAGATGTGAATATACGAGCAGGCCTTGACATCTGTCCATGTCACCAGCATTTGTCGCATTTCTAGTGGTCAGGACACTCATTTGTTTTCACCTCCTCTGAGTAGAACATACTGAAAATATTCGGCCAGTATTTTAATTCGAATGTGACAGAAAAAGTACCCTCTTCATTCTCTTAGGGCAGTAACTGCAGCCACTTCTTTGCCCTTTCTGTATGTCCAATCCAAGCTTATAGATTTAAATCAACCTTATAAAAGACTGAAAATACATTATTTTAAATTCCTTGAACATTATTAACAGACAGTTAGTTAATTTATCTATATGGGAATATCTAAGGATTCATCAGGAGTAATACATCCTACATTTCTGATTAGTGGAAAGGAGAAATACTGTACCAATCACCCAGTTAATTCACTGAGGTGCTTTATTATACCTGCAGATATTTGGTATCGAGATGTCATATTCCCATAATGAACACAATAAAGGATGAATGACGGGTAAAGCTTTCAGCTCACAATCTCTTTAAAACCTAAGTGTTCACAAAGTGTTATATACAGATTAATTTATAGATTCTTATTAACATGCTGCGTGCTCTCCTTTGTGTGGCTACAACTTCTCAGCCGTGGAAGATAACTCTGGCCATAAAACATCTGAGTGATATGGGGTGGGTGGCTCCCAAACGGGAGCCCTCTGTGGGGCAGACTCACGGCTGTGAACAAGAGAGGCTCTGCGGGTGTGGATTTCACAAAATAAAGCAAGCAGCCCTCTTGTTAATAGAAACCTGACAGCTTTGGTCACTGGCTTGGGATCTGGAGTTAACATCCTTGAGGCCCACAGACACACACCCACAGTCCAGATGCGTTTCGTTTTGGGCAGGTACCAGAGGGTAAAAGCAAAGCCTAGGCTTGGAGCTAAAAGACCCCAAACTATAGTCTCACTCAGTCTTTCTTTTTAGAGGGGGGAAAAAAGGAGTAGTTTTATTCTGGCCATCACATTAATCCAACATAACATCTAAGCAAATAACTGACAAAGATTTTTTTTCAATAATAGACGCTAAAACATGAGTCCAAGCAAAGGGAACATACCTACAGAGAGACTGCTCTGCAGTGTAATGTGTATCACTAATCATTACACCAGTCTGTTCTGAGACCAGAACTACAAAAGGCCAAATTTTCTTAAAAGCATGTTAAAATATTAATAGATATCTGAAACAGTTTTATTGCACGGGCTGTCAGTCTTATGAAGGATTACATCACACGGGGAAGGAGGGTAGGAGAAACCACCCAGACACTGGTGACCTGCTGCACTGAGCAGCATCATGAAAATCTAATGGTGGATAGAGAGATTGAACATTATAGATGGCAGCGAGACTGGAGTGGGAGTGGAGGGTTTTACTGGGGGTGCTGGCAATAAATTTGATGACATCCAACATGTTAATTCTGTAAGTCTAAGGAGGGCGTGCTTGCAATCCTACACGTTTACAGACTCCAAGCAACAGCACAGTGGAGTCACAGCAGGGGTAAAGAGATTTGTTATCCATTTTTTTTTGATCATAATTGTCATGAAATGACTTTATCTCTTATAAAGACAAGCCACACTGAAGTTGGCTCAGAAATCAGTCTCTTTCTCGAAATTACCCTTCTTCCCTTGCTCACCATCACCATGTTATTTTTGTGTGGTTACTTGTGAGTGCTAAGGCTGCTTTCATTAATTTTTAACTTGAATCAGCAAAGCCTCGAAGTATCTATTTGGGGGAGAGGAGATGCAACATATTACAGTCAGAAGTAAAATGCTATGGCGGGTTTGATCCTTTGCCCATGTGTTCCATTCAAAGGTTAGTCAATGACAGCCACAGGGCTGGGAGTGTAAGAACATTGTGGTTGGACTTGGAAAAATCTAAATTTGAACTGGATCCCAAGTCCACTCACATATATTAATCAAGTGCTTATTAAATAATAAAAATCCCCAATATCCTAATTTTGCTTCCGTTGAACAGTTTTACTCTTCCATTTAAGACAGAGCCAGCCTCTAAGACTGCACACATCATGAGGAGACAATGCAAGAAATTTCAATCAGTTTTGAAACAGTTCCACAAATTGAGTTAAAAAAGCTGCTGCCATGACTATGAACTCATATTCCACCTCAAAAATATTACAGAAAAATATCTGAGTTGAAAGTGGAGTCCTGACGTACCTTGCAGTCTCAGCCAGCCTTTGTGACTAGGACAGAGAGCAAAATTTTGGTACTGTTCAAAGGGAATTATCCTATTATGTCTTAATTTTCTGCACTGCAGAGACAGGGTAAAGCAAACGGATCTGCCACTTCACCTTGGTTTTGCAGAAGATTGTCTGCATCCAAATGGCAGTGCCAGAGGAACAGCAGTAACCTTCCCCTGGCACTGCTCACCAAAAACCTCTCAGCCAAAAATCTCTCACCCAAATGAGCCAAGTTTAGACAGGAGTGTTTTAAAGCAGAGAAAACTAGTCCTGCGTGGTTTGTGCACTGCCTCGTTCTTCTGTTAGCCGAGGTCATTCTAAGTCTGGGTACGTATAAGAACAAATAACCTGTGCAGGCTGTCCAGCACTCACCTGCTTTGAACTTGGAGACAGTGTTAAAACAAATTGAGGAGAAAAGCACAGAACTCAGAGGTACCAGGCACTTCTGGTTCTGAAAGCATATGCAAGGTAGCAAGGAGCTCTCACACTGCCCCTGCAGTGGAAGGGGCAGGATCCCTCTTCCTGAAGAAAGGTCTGGGATTATGAATATCCAGCAGCAAGGATGGCTTTAGCAGGAACTCATGCTGGATTAGACACCAGTTTCAAGACACACAGCATCCATTCCAGTCCTTCCTGAGTTTGCAAACACAACAGCTTACTGCTGTACAGACTGGAAAAGGCAGATCCACTGTGGCTGAGGAGCCCGTCCAGGGCAGAGCTGAGATGCTCTGGTGGTGAACACCATGCCAGGACTGATGCTCTCCCAATGGAGGCACTGATGTACTGACCCCTTCTCATTTTTAGGGGCATGGTGATGGATAACTCAAGCACAAGTGTCTGCTTCAAGCTGCTCTATTTGTGTCTTTCCCCTTGTGTTCCTCTCCCTAGCATGAAGAGCTCTCAATTTACTTTTTAAAATAATAATTATTTTGGTGTGAAAACACTTCATCTCAGCAATTGCACTGTAGCTGCTAGTTTATTGTGTTTGTAGAATAATAATNTTGTAGAATAATAATAATAATAATAATAATAAAATAAGTTCCAGTATTCCCTGGTGACACTTTAACCAATTCCAGCACCATGTGTAATAAAAGGAGCCATTTGCTTTGGGCTGTGGCTCTGTTTCCAAGTTTAATAAGTGAGAGATGCCCTATGTCTTTGTGTTGGATGGGCTGGGACACAAAAATTGTCAGCAGTAAAACCCATGTGGTCTCCCTTGGAAAATGGGGAGGCTTCTAAAACTTTTGCATTCGGCAGGCAGTTTGCAGTTGATACCCAGGACTGTCCTGTTGGGCAAGTGAAAATTTCAAGAGGACACTTGGATTGAACAGGAGAGAGAGCAGGGACAGCAATGTCCCAGCCTGGCTGAGAGGGGAGAGGGAGGGAGGGACCCCACACTCCAGGGCAAATCCAGGCACTTGATGACCCACCCAAGAGACTCCAAGACACGCTATGAGCAAAGAGCATTCAGCTCCGTCATGGACAAAAATATTCATATTTTCTCCAATTGTGAAGTGAAAATTCATTTTTAATGGTTGAAACATTTTGGAAGATGAAAAATACTCTAAAAATACCAATCTGTTCATTGGTCTCTTCGTTGACCGGTCTGCAGCCAGCAAGAGGATGCAGCAGATCCGTGTTACCTTCATGCCAGAAGCAGGTTATGGATGAACCATGTGATTTCCTATTTTATCCATCCTTATTGGGCTCGTGTTTCCTGTGGAGGGTTTTGACTAATTGTGGCTTTGACAAGAATGACATCATGTGCTGCTTTGTGAGCAAACAAGCTCAGGTTAGTAAGTCAGATGGTCAGTCTGGAAAACAGATCCATATTCCTAATCCTTAAGGCTGATATAAAGCAGAGAGAAGTGTGTTTGAGATGTGGAGGTTACTCTCAGTAAATATCATTTGAGAGAAAAGAACTGTCTCAAGAACTCTCGAGATAGAAAAACTGGAAACAAGGTGTTCTAGTAACAAGGACTTCTAAGGAGCTGATCACCTGGGTTTTTTTCTTATTCTTTTATACTTTCAGACTTGGAAGCAACTATTTCACCTCTCAATTTATGCTCAAATTTATGGTCCTTGAGTTGCAAGAGGGATTTTTTTCTTTATTTACTCCTCTGACCATTTCTCCACAGAAAGCTGGAACTGAATAAGTTTCTAGCAGGAACCACAAAAAGATTGATTGTCTGATGTTTTTCTTGCCCAGCCTGTGAAAAGGCTCCAACCAAAGCAGAAGAACCTCCTGCCTTAGAAGAAATATCTTTCCAGTTCAGCTTGTTATTCAAGCACAAAGTGGATAAGCTGTGTTTGAACTTGGAAACACCTGAGCCTGAACTAAGCTTGGGAAGTTGCAAAGAGCTCTCATCTCACTAGTTTAATTCATTTTTGGCTCAGACATTTTCCAGTTAAGGCATCAAATACCATATGACACCATATAATCTATCTTTCAGGCATCTTCAGCAACAGAACTCGCTCGTTCCTCTGCTTCCTCTGGTCCTGTTAGACCTTAAGTACATCTTTCATCAAAACACTTAAAGGCAGAGAGATTTTCCAATAACGCACAACATGCAAACTCAAGACTCTTTTTCAAACAACTGCAGGCAGTTACAGCAGCCCTGTGATAATTCTGCAGCTGTTAAACTTTGGGTCTGATCAGCAGCAGAAGTATTTTGTCTCTTTTTATTTCCCTCATTTTCCCCTCAGAATAAAACATACATCCTGTTCAGCCACTCAACTTCATTATTAATGTTGATCAGCTATAGGAAAGATTTGCTTTATTTATTTATCTATGTGGAGCTGGCCCTTCTTGCTCCCACCCACCTGTCTGGGGTGTTGGGAAAGTTCTCCACAGCAGTGCTTTTGAATTGCAGGGCTACCTACATCAGCATCCAGCTCCTCTGCAACCTGGTACCCACAGCACACACCACACAATGAGCAAGAGCCCCAGAAAATCTATACTGTTGTTTTCATGGAGGAAAAAAACCCTAATATGTAGGGGATGCTAAGGAATTATAAAAGAGGAAAACTAAGAGTCCAGAGTGAGCCGTTTTGCAGCCAGCTCTGGTAATTTTGCTGTTCGTAGTTACAGCAGTTCTGCCACCTTAGCACTTCCTCACAACAAATCAAACAGACCTAGAGAAAAGTCCACCAAATATTGAGTCAGCAAACCAGATTTCTTGAGGGATCCGTCTCTGCAACTAATTGAGCTCCCTAACTAACCCAAAGGGTCAGAGGGATCCAAGTTTCAGCATGGCTTTGGAGATAGCCACAGGTACTTCCCATCCAGGATGGGATATGTGGATGCTGCTCTGGGCAGGGAAGTGCTGGAAGTGCAAACCACAGGGAAAATTAGTTGAAAGTAGCTGACAAAAAAGAAGAAAATGAATTGGACAGTTCACATCCACAGCACACAGATGAGGTTTTCCAGGCCTATTTGTACATGACTCGGGGGTGCACAGCCATAAAAGCCTGTGTAGGACTTAGTCCTCCCTGACAGTTCAGAGAAAGCCTGCAGAGCATTGGTCTCTGCCCTTGGAAACTTAAATACTCATTTTAGAAACCCGGGTTAGACTTAGATGCCTACAAACACTCAGCTCTGGCTTTGCAGTGGGCCAGGTGCTGCTCAGCCTCTCCTGCCTCTGCTACCCATCACACTCACTGCAGCTCCCCGTATCAGTCACGGTGTCACTCGCCATCAGACAGTTTCTCCAGAGGATAAATGATGTGACCCCAAACCTTCTCTTTATTTGGACAGTTTGAGTCCAAGAATTGCAGATGCTCAGTGTTTGTTTCTAGGTAACTCAAGTTTAATTACTAAATGAGTCTTCAGGCTGCAAATTTGGTTCTCATGCAGAAAACCACCTCCTACAGCTGTTTTAACCTTTCTTGTAAGGCAACAACTGACTGCAGATGCATAATTTATTAATAAGTGCTTTTCTTACCAAGGAGAGCTAATCCAGGTAATCAAGGCTCTCCCAGGGAAGAGCTCAACCAGAGGAACTTCCATGCACAAGCCCCATTTATGTAAAGTTTCACACAATATTATTATATACTTCCAGTTTCGAAAGGCTGTGTATGTTTTCCCATTAGACTAACAAATTACAGCAATTGTGGTCAGCAGAGTGGAGGTTTCTCTGCAGAGCATTTGCCCCCTGGGAGGAAGGAAATCAGAGGGGTGTAAAAGCAATATTGTGCCTTCCCTTCTGTGCACTGAGTGGCCTGATAATGGTTAGCTAAGGCAAGCTGTAACACTGCCATTACTGCCACCACTGGGTCTTACTGTGTCTCAGTAGCCTCCTGCAAAGGGACAGAAAAAAAGAAAATCAGAATAGCAGAAAGAAGCTAAGTGAAGAGATAGGGGACATTTAACAACCCGAACTTGCTCTTCCTATGGATATTTTTAGAAATATATTGCTTTGACACTAAATTCAGGTGCTGTTGAATCCATTCAGGAGGAAATATTTGCCTAGGGTCCTCCCCACTGAGGCCCCAAGCAGATCCCAACCCTTCTGAAGAGGCTGTAGGGCCACTTGTACTTTGATTTTTGGCTGGATTACAGTGTAAGAGACAAAAGAGCATCAAGGGGTTGCTCTTGATTTTCCCAGGAATCACTACGAGCGAGTAGCCAGAAGCAGATGAGAAAGCCTGTTCTGACAAGACTGCTGGTTCCCTTTTCCAGGTTCATGGTGCAGCTTGGACAGCTTAGATATTAGCTGAAGAACGTCACCCAAAAAATTTTGTGTTGGTCCTAAGTTTGGGGTCCCTCATGTGTGTTTTGCAATACAGGGGATTTTTTCTACAGCCCCCTGTCACAAAATAGAAAAGCTTTGAATTTCCTGCTGTGTAACACAGGGATAAACGCACATGATACACAATATTTGCTAAATGTTGTCTGTGGGACACAGCCTACAACATACACATTGTATATGAACATTGGTTATAGCAGGTACCTGAACGTCTCAGAGACAGCAGCTGGAGAGCGTCTGTCTAAACACTAAACAGGTTCAATTCCAAAGTGCTGCAAGTCTCAGGTGTGTGCAGATGTGTTTCTCTTCTGCTGGATCTCATTGCAATGGCAAGGTTACAGAACAGGTGTGAATCAATGAAGTTATTGAATTGCCTCAAGTGTTAGAAAACGAGAGCATTCAAAATGACAGAAGTAAATGGGGCATTTTCATTACATGCTTCACTACATATTCCCTTGTTGAACTATAAATTAAACTTCGTAAACTTTTGTGTTGGGATTTGGGGTGTTTTAAAGTACACTGAACATGTAAAATCTGCCTGCAGCAGTGAACCATTGAAGTCTCACATGTAAATGAGAGAACATGTTTTGAACATGTAAATTATCCAGCTATAATCCATATTTATCAGAGCTGTTCCAGGATTTTACATGAAATATGCATTACGAGTTCTTGTGAATACTTGCCCTTTAAAACATATCAAAGCATCGTTTAACCACAAAAAAGTTTCTTTTGAACAAAAAATGTACTAAAATATACTTAACAGACTACGCCAAAATATACTGACATATTCTCCATAACATATGCACAACACAGGCAAACACATTCAACATATCACACAAACACACAGAAAATGTCTTGCACAGTGACTATTTCATGTCAAAAAATGTCGAGAGGAGAAGCTTTCTCACAATAAGAACTTATAATGAAATTCACGAAGGAGAGGCTGTCTTTGGATAATGTGGATAACTTTAGGAGTCTAATAAACCAGGAAAGGTCAGAAGCTACAAACTTTGTTACCGTGGATGCTGTAAGGAGACAATGCAAGCTCAGTTGGACCACACTGCCTGCAGCCAAGACAGGTAGAGGGAAGAAAAACATCACCTCTTGTATTGCGTTCCACTAAGTCTTAAGTCCAGGACTTCAAGCAACCCCCCGCAGTCTAACCCGAGGTACCTGAGATGCAGCCAGGAGCTAAACACAGCTTTGCTGAACCCAGCTTAGCAGGGACTGAGCGACACACAGGCACAGGTTCTGCTGCTGCTTCCCAAGTCCTTGCACGGACATCAGGAAGACTTTACCCATCACCTACAGGTGGATGCCAGCTCTAAAAAAGCAAAACCAGGCTCTTGCTCTTATTTCAGTGCCACCCCGCAGATATACTGGCCGGGCAGGAGGGATTCTTTCAGCCTGCTGACAGCAGAAGTGCTTTGCAATTCCAGTGCCTGCTTCATGAAGTTTGCATTATGTCCACATATATTATTTGGCCCCATTTTGGCATCTCTGAAATTCTGAAACTAAACTAAAAATTGCTTTTTATTACACAGTGCTCACCTGACAATATGAAAGGCCATTCCTTACCTTACATTCATTTTAATGTGATCTGCTTGATCTTTTCTTTCCTTTTTTTCTTAAATCTGAACATAATGAAAAGCAATATTTTAAAGAATGTGTCCAAACAGTGTGGTAAAATTGTCAAAGTCACAATATTTTAATGGACTGGGAATTTGAATGTCTGTACTTGAAAGCCTGGTTTATTTTGACAATATTGCTTTTTCTCCATAGTTACCTCTGACCTCCAGTATTACTCTCAGTGGATTATTTTTTCACTGAGGGAGATGCTTAAGCATGGACCAGAGTAGATAAGTGATACGGTCAAATCGCTGCGGGCAAACCCTGGAATTACTGACCACTTTAATAGCTCCTGCTGACCTTCAGATGAAACTTCACCTTTGGTTATTAACATGCTTCTCCACTTTTATGATTTTTTTGGAACATAATTTGTCACAGTTTTTATCTGCACAGAGCAAGCGTTAGGCTTTTAAAAATGTGAGCTATCTTTTTACAACTGCTAACAATTACAAATCGCAGAACAGACCAGCCCAAAAACCAATTACGAAAAGACCTGCACGGGAAGTGCGTTCGCTCTTGAAGTTTGAATTACAGATTTCTGAACTAAAACCGTGCTACAGCCCACATGCAGGAGATGGAAACACGAAACCAAATTTTGACAGGGCTTGTAAGATTAGCGAGATAAGATAAGGGCGTAGAAATTATTTGCCCTTGTTTTGTATTAAAATCTGATAAAGGGCTGGCAACGATGCTCAAGATCAGGGCAGACGGCGAGGGCGCATCTGCTGTCACAAATTCGGGTTTGCGATGGTGCGGGCACCTGGCTCCGCGTGCCGCAGCCTGCGGAGCAGCATCCTGCCCAGCCAGCCCTGGCAGCCCGGCCTCGGAGCCAGGAGCTCTCAGGGAGCCCTTCCCATGGCCACCGGAGGGCTTGGCGCCGGCCCCGGTGATTCAGAGCGATGACATTTTGCAAGCAGATTGTACAAGTACGAGCAGCAAACCTGAGCCGGGGAAACGGTGCCAAAAGGCTTTCAGATGATCAGAGCAATATGCCAGTCACTTAGAGGTCGATTGACCAATTAACAATTAGATTTGGAGAGCAGGCATGTCATCTCAGATCATTATTTGCCAAAAGATCAACTATGTGGAAAGTTTTAATTTAAAAGTGGTAATTTCTTTTTTTTTTCTTTTTTTTTTCCTTTTTTTTCTTTTTTAAAATACATCCTGGCATTTCTAACCCCAGCTTCATACGGTGAGGTGCTGGCAGTAGGTCACAGCCCTGGGGACCAATTGCAGCTGGCAGAGTGACAAAAGCACTTTGACAAAGCCTCCAGGAAACCAACCCAGGCTTCCAGTTTCTTTTGAATGCCACTCGCACTGAACCAAAGGCACGAGAGAAAAATAGGAGCAGAGAAAGATTTCGCAAAGGGGCTGGGGATGGAGGCTTACAAAGGGAAAACTTATCTGCAGTTAGTGATGAGAGGCACCTCAGAGCAGGGTGTCTTTTCTAGTGAGGCAAGGTTCAAAGCAGATGGTGGGAATTTCCAACCTAGTCCATGTCTAATTATAACCAATTTAAAAAGAACTAAAATATCTCAACTCAGGCCCTGGAGTCCTGCACTTGTTCAGTCTCCTGTAGCAGTATTGCTGGCCTGAACTCCCAGGTGGGGCTTCTCTAGGCAGGAAAAGCCATCTCACCTACCCTGCTGGACAGATGGAGGAGGATGGGACTGGCACCAGCTCAAGGTACCTTCACAACAAACCCTGGCTGCAGAGCTGCCGTGAGCCTTTCTCAAGGGCTTGGGTAACCCTCTGTATCTTCATTTATGGTAGAAAAACAGTGCTCTTTTCACCGAGAAAAAATAATTTACAGTAAAAACAGGTTCAGTGGAACTGGAGATATCGATATTATGGCAACCTTGCTCAGAGTTTATTTGGGGCCAGGAGGTACCTTGGGAAAAAAATGCCCTTAGGGTCCAAGGCCGTACAAATTAAGGGGAACTTGGGATTTGAAAGATATTTGGTCACATCTACAGTGGAGAAGGACTGCTTCTTTGCTTAGAAATGTTATTTTATGGTCTGCATATGTACTGCAAGGGCGTCTTGAGTGATGCTGTGGTGAAACAACAAACGAATGGTGCTACGTGCAATAACCCATAGCTGTAGCAGCTTTGTACTTTTTTCCAAAACTGTACTGATTCAGAGCTGCATCCATTTCAGGAGAAACAGAGGGGAAAAGGCAAATGAAATAAACACTCCTGAAAGCAGTTCATGTTTGAAACTGAAATTTGTGAGTAACATCCTTTGAAAGTCTCTGACGGTGTTATAACATTCTTGGAAAAGTGAGAGATCACAAGCTGAACTCTGAAAAATCAGAGTTGTTTTTGGATGTCTGTTCTTCCTGCAGCTTAGACCCACCCCCAGCAAGGACAACAACCTGGACCCTTCAGAGCATCAGGGCATCTCACTGTCCTGCATAAAGTGAATTGTTCTGAAGATGCAGATCTCAGGGCTGCCAAAGCAAGGCACTTCCCAAGGAAGCTTTCCTCGTGGCCTTGCAGCAGATCCAGGCCTCTGTGAACCAGATAACAGAAGTCTTACCAACAATCTGACCCTGCACACAGAATACATCTTACCTGTTTTAAAGTCTAAAAAAAGAATTAATAGAAAAACCACCATGAGAAGCTACCGAACACAATGAAAACAGCAGTTTGCTTGAGAATATTTTAATCGTCCTGTTTACCTGAAACTCCCTGACTTCAGCCTGAACTTTGATTCTGTCAGATGATTAGGGACAACCCTTCTGTGAAACAATTATACAACGTGTACAGAGAATAATTTCTAGGAATTATATTAAATCACAGTAAATCACAACAGGTTGTGACAGGCTTAGCTTGTAAGTGCCTGGACACGATTCACCCTGGACGTTTACAGTCTCACACAAGAGGTCTCACTAAGCCATACCACAGCAATAACCTCCACCACAATTCTCCAGGAGGTAAAATGTCAGTATTAAATAGAATATTTGAGGCTGGTGCATGTGCTGTAACACTGCCTTTGCCAGCCGTGTGTGCTGCAACCTCATCTGGCACAAGTGTGGCCAGGGGCAGGCCGGGAGCCCAGGAAATGTCACTGTGCTCGAGTGGGTGGTACTTTTCATTTGAGTCAACACTGAAACCCATGTGCTCTCAACACTTCAGAACGTGTCATCTTGTGGATACAGAACTGACATCCTGACCACCTCCAATCCTGAAAGGTTTCAGGTGGGAGGCTTTTCTCTCGTTCTCTTCAAATATACAGCTGCTTAAAACAAGGGTTTGAGCAAAGTTCGGATCTGGAGGGCAGCACTTCCTCCATGATCCTTCCTGCCACGATGCTGGATTCACAAGTCGGTGCTTGTCCAGTGGGGTCTCGATTCTCTGTCCTACCACACTGTTCTACCCTGGACAGCTTTGCACTCAGGTGTGAAGGACCATGACTCCTGATCCCCTTTCAGCAGCCCAGATACTTATTACAGACATTTTTACTGCCCTGAGGGTAGATGCTATCCCTTAACCCAAGCCAGTGACCCTCATATGAACTGGTATGCTGTGAAGCACCTTCATTAACCAGGGTAGCCTCAAGATTTCAGCGACTCGCAAAGCCCTCCAAGAACTTCTTCCAGGATGAGGTTTTGGCAAGGGGCCCAGGCAGTCCCTGACACCAAGCCTTAGCAGCCTCCCACAAACATTCAGGAGTTTCAGTGCCCAGCGTACTCTGCATCACTTCTGTCAGCCATCTACAGCACACCCTGGGTTTCTTTTCCAGAATAACAATGGGAAAAGGCAGGAAACAAGACAGAGGAACAGAGCGAAGGCACTGAGAGAAAATGATTGAAAAAATACAGACAGATTAAATTTCATTCCTCTTAGCAGGCAAGTGAAGTTAGAAGAGTGTGGATTACTTAACCAATATATTTCTGTCTAACTGCTGATGTCTCTCCAAGTCATTCAGAACTGGAAATCTTTGAGAAGCTGTGGTGCTCATGTTCACTTTGGAAACACTTGACACTTCTATGAGGAACCCTTGGCTTTTGAGAGAAAAAATACAGACTTTGAGAACTGAACTCTCTGGTACTGCAATACACAGAGAGATACAAAGATGTTGTTACTCTGACACCAACAGAATTATCAGAAACTTATCAGCAAGCTCTCAGGAGCAGAGCTGGTCTCCCGAGCCCACGTCCCAGCCAGTCTGTGCTGAAAAGAGCCTCCCATCCTGGAGCAGGGGGCTCTGCCCAGTGACAGGCAGCAGCACCCACCTGAGGCCAGGATCTGATCTCCTTGCAGCTCTGTAAATCAACAGGAGCTTCATCCACTTCAATGGAAGCCCTCTGGATTTATGCCAGAGCAACTGAAATTAGAAGCTTGCCCTAAGTGGGCGGGAGCTCATTATAAGACTAAATAAGGAGTGAGTCATTTTCAGAATTTTAAACTGAAAGGAGCCGCATTTGGCTGACCTCCTTTTTTTTCCACACTGACGGCTTATTAGATTGCAGCAGATAAGAACTGTGCTTTCTTATTGGTTTTTCATGGCAACGTGTCTGTGTCACTGACAAAGGTGGAAACTCTGGTTCAAAGTGAAAAAAAAAAA